>JAUTBV010120274.1:0-28973 GCA_032361325.1 Lepetodrilus fucensis
GATAAATAGCGGAACTTTCCCTTATTTAACATAAAATATCATTTGTTTTATAACTATTGAGTGCTGGGGGATAAGTAAATAAATACTTTTGGGTGAACAAATTATGCATAATTAGTCTCAGATCGAAATTTGTGTGTCCATTATATAGGTCAATCAACCATGATATTATGCCTTTAAGTAGAAAAACAAAACAAAAACATATATTTAAAGCTACTCATACACAGGGGATTTTTTACCTATGTCCATTTTTATTATTGGTCATATGTAACATAGGGCAATATTTGCAAGAATCTGAACTTTCAGGGATGAAAATGCACGAAAACCCAACTAAATACGCTATATTACTTGACGAATGTAAACAATGGTTTGTTTTGAAATTGGCAAGGCTTTCTCTGTACGAATTGCATGGGTTTCTCGCACATGGCATACTCATCACAGGTTTCTCTGCACGGATTGTACGCACATGGCGTAACTTTGATGAAGTCACATGTCAACATTGCATCGTCCTATTCACCTAACAGAATATGTAAATAAACTAATTAAAATGAGCATATTTATCGATAGTCGGTCATTTGGAAGGAATCAATCACACTATGTGATCCAGGATCATCAGTTCTATAAGTTTGATTTTGGTGTATGAGTCACTTTAAAATAATAATGTTGCTATTCCTAGTATTCGTGAAATATGATGACCTGATGGGTATGAATCATCAAAAGTTTGTTCAAACTGTTGCAAACTGTTATACACAAAATTATTTTTAGCACATTGGCGTGGACTGAAAATCAAATACTGTAAGGTTAACAATATCATCATTCATCACAAATCAATACGTTTTCAACTAATAAATTATAGTTCATAGCTTGATCCTAATAGCCGTCTTGACTCCAAATACTTAAAACTGTAGAAATCTTTTACTTTTTTAAATCAAATTGTCAAATGTGCATTATGATAATTACCTCAAACATAATTTAATATTTGAAAACATGTTCAGACAACTCACGAAAAATAATGATCTAATCTATCAACAAGATATCATCCACATCACCTACAATCTTTATTTACTGTTCATGGTACATTGGAGTTCATTGTTTACGGAAGTAGCGCAGCTGGCAGAAGCCTCTTTGAATATTTGACAGTAGCCCCCCAGACCCCAACTCACCAAACAACAGCTCTCTCTGTTCAACAGGCTCATTAGCATAGTGCTGTTAAGGTCACGCCTTGCACACTAACCTATATCAAAAGCCTTCACTTTCCCATGTATCTTACCTATGTAACAATGCAAAATCAATACCACAAAGGTAAACTTAGGACAGGGTGACATCGTCTAAAAGCCTCCCTCATCAGGGGAATACACACTTAAAACCACATCTGATGCATCTATTGTCACGAATCTTTATACGGGCACAAATATGGCGGTTATGAAAATGATGCACAATATGGTTTGGAAATTTGGGTGAAAAAGGATCAATTTTTAACATTCATCAAGGTAAGATAACGTGAGAAAGCGGGAACTTTGGATTTGTTTGAGGCAGAATCAACAGTCTAGAGCAACAAAGCAACAATTCTCGGGACTAGTTCTGCCAGTCGGGGAAAAAATACGCCAGCATTCTTTTGGGATACGGAAGGTGCTGCGTTATCGATCGAATCCGAAGGATGACCAAATATTGGCGAAAATTTGACAATGATGAGCGGCGAGTTTCTTCGGCAGAACAACGCTCACGAGACGCGGATCGCCAGGATTTCTCTGGAAATGGATATAATAGGGTACCTACCAACAGCGACGGGCACTTTTTTGTTCCATGAGAGTAATTCTTTCCTAAAATTTCGTCTTTCTTGTGCACACTGCGGGCTCCCGCAATCAACCATGTTGACCGTGCACTGCCGCTTACGTCATGATTCCCTGACCCCCGAATTGGTGACGTTTTGTGTCCAGGTGCAAGTTAGTGTGACCTCCATTGTCGTGACGTTTTGTGTTCAGGTGAGAAACAAGGAAGTTTTTCACCCTTACGTTTTCAGTAGGCCACGCCTTTGACAGGTAGAGTACAGTAAATACAAATGATTGTTGAATGTTAAATTAAGTATTAGCCTTATTTCTTTTGTTGATATCTCGTCGTTTAAACGCGTATCCCATGCAGGTAAGATGACACACAAACCGGTGACATACAGGTGTGTCATCAGCGAGTGAACACTCTAATTTATTATAATCGTAGATCGTGACATAAACTTATCTACCAGTCAGGATCTCTAGAACACATTATTCTAGTACGAGATCTCTACATCTGCAGTCAAAAGTACCTTATAGGTTTGTACACCTGTCAAATACCAAGATCACCACAGTATTTACCAGTTTACCAGATATATCATCTGACAGATGATCTATGAATGATTTGACTTTATAACAAAATCTAAATGTATTTTATTATCATAATATATATGGAAACCTCTGACATATTATGAATCATACATGTTTAAAGGCATATACTATCTGTACTATTTATCATATATTGGCTTTTACTAATTAAATTTGACCATGATTTGACATGGTAATACAAAGTATAAAGTGCCTCTCATTGAGACTCACTCCCAAGTATAAATATTTCAAACTATTCTCATTTAATAGTTATTATTTGTTTGGACAAATAATTCAATGATTCAATTAACCATGATTATTAAAAGCAAATTATTGATACAACATTTAGTGGAACCCATGGAATGTGTTTATTGTTCACATGTTACATTATACTTCCAAATCATTATATTTTTTAGATAATATTAATTGATGATTAAAAGATTTTGTTATTATGTAGTACATTTTTAGTTTGAGTCTCTCTTATATTTCTGTGAGGAAACTTTACATATTGGTATATTGGTATACTTACATCCTCGCACCCTGGGGGTACTTTAATTACATTCAGTCACTCCATTGTTGTACAATGCAGCGAGTCCTGAGCGTAATTAAATACCCCTGGGCCGGTATTCATAAAGGGGCTTAAGTCAGTTTTTGATGACCAAATATATAGCAAAAATTTATGAATATTTGCCTTGGTGTGAGAGGATGGTATACTTAGTACAATATGTGTTTAATCTTGCTCCTGTTCAGATGCAATGTCTTCGGCATACAAGTACCCAGACGGCAGTAACTACACAGGAAACTGGAGCGACAATGGGCAGCGTCATGGTTACGGTCACATGAAGTTTATAGACGGGTCCCAGTTCTGGGGAATTTTCGAAAACGGACTTTGTAATGGCGGCGGTGTGATGGCCTTTCCAGATGGGTCAAAGTGAGTTATGTTTTGAACACTGAATAACTAATGAAACACATTATTTTTCCAGTAGATATTTGTATGTTTAGGAACCTGGACAGATCAAATAAGGGAAAGCTAAGGTTGAGCCCCCACCTAACCATGCCACCTTAGTTTATGTCACTCCACCCCATTTATTTATCACTCCATCCTACCAACCCTCCCCACACCACCTCACTCCACCACACCACCTCACTCCACTCTACCTCACTCCACCCTATGTCACTCCACCTCACTCCACTTTACATCACACCATTCAATGTCACCCCACTCCATCTCACTCCACCCTACCTCATCCACCCTATGTCACTCCACCTCACGTCACCCTACATCATCCACCCTATGTCATTCCACCTCACTACACCCTACCTAACTCTACCCTATGTCACTCCACCTCACTTCACCCTACATCATCCACCCTATGTCATTCCACCTCACTACACCCTACCTAACTCTACCCTATGTCACTCTACCTCACTTCACCCTACCTCATCCATCCTATGTCACTCCACCTCATTCCACTATATGTCACCCGACTCCACCCTACATTCCACTCCACCCTACATCACCTCACTCCACACTACATCATCCCACTCCACCCTGTCACCCCCACTCCATCTTACATCACCCAACCCTACATCACCTCCTCTCTACCCGACCCCAGACCACAGAAAATACTGGCTCTTCAGGTGAATTTGTTTTCCTAAGAAACCTATGTGAATCCCATAACAAATGTTCAAGTCTGTTATTTAAATGTATTTCAATTAACTAGGTTTGAAGGAGAGTTCAAGCAGGGAAAGTTCAGCGGCTATGGTATCTTCAGTCGATGTGACAAGATGAAGTTTGAAGGAGAATTCAAGGATGGGAAAATATGGGGAATGGGTACGTTGTGTTTCTCTAATATTTTAACTAATTGTCATATTATAATAAAAAATAAATTTAAAAAACCTGTCATGTTATTGGGCATTGGAGGTTCTTTGTTATTAGAATGTGGCAATATGTTGACAATTTGTTTTACATTGTTTTTGAAACAGTAGCTCTTCTTAATTTTAGGTGTTAGGTAGCCACATTATTGGGGATGAGGGGTCTCCCTTCCCACTATTCCAATGCCCCCTATTACATTTCTTTTTAAAATATATATTTTGTTATATTATGATTAAAATGTTTTTCAACATACATCTTTATTGACATATAGTTGTCAATGCTTGCAGCTATGCATGCTAATTTGAAAAGGGATCTGATGGTGCTTTTCTGGAAAATGACATTTCCGTCTAAGATCTGAAATTCCCCAAATTTAATGGCGATGGATATTTATTATTCATATTCTTCTTCATGCAGGCCTGATAACCTTTGCTGACAAAACCAATGGACTTCCTCGCAATGAAGGGTATTTCGAAGGCAACAAACTTATACGACGAGAGAAGTGCACAGGAATAATTCAGCGAGCGAGAGAAGCAGCAAACAAGGCAAGATCATACAACAACTCGTGAAGACACCCAGAGACCTTTCTCTTTGCCTTAACCATCATTGTGTTGCCTAACTTATACCAGTGTGTTTTCAATACTGCATCCAGGGAATACTTGGTTATCTCCCTTGTTGACATTTGACATTTATTTACCCCCCATCACTTGACACGACTTGTATACTTACTCATATTTTCAACATAAATGTTACACTTTTCAGAATATATTTTTGACAATACGCAATCTATTTATTCTTTAAATTTGTAACTTTTATCTTTTGTGATATGTTGTGTATTTAACCCCTTTCCTGCTGGATTAGGCAGCTACTCATTAGGGAATCTCTGTTTGCCTCCATCATGGAGAGAGTTAATAATATGTTGAAATTATTAAGTTCCAACATATCAGTTTATTAAAGAATCATGGTTGAGTATGTTATTTATCAAGATTTAGTATGAAATCATGTTTATTTTTCCATATTGGACAATCATAATGTAGTCCTCATTAATATAAATCATAGCACTATGGAATTTACATTGTATTAACAGAAAGTTAACAAGCTGAATATTGTAGAACTGTTAAAGTTGTGAAAGCGGGACAGGAAATGCAACTTTCTTGTAGTTTTTATAAAGATTACAAAAATGAATATTGTAGGTGAGAGCAGAATTTCTGCATTATTTGGGAGTTTTAATTTGCAGTAATCTAGATGTTAATGTTTTGATTTCAATATATTTTATCTACTTAGGATCTGTGTGCTGATGAAAACTATGGATGCCCTAGCAGTGTTTATAGTTATTTCATAGCAGAAAGAGTTGAAATGTAAAAATAAATTCAACTAAAACTTTTATTAGTGTGGGTGTGCTAGTTCATGTGTGTATGAGACAAATTGACTAGATCTATACAAACATTGGTCACAAAAAGGGGAGAAATAATCATACAATAATCTACAGCAAAAGAATGAACATTTACTGTATATATGTTTTACCATATTTTATGTTGTCAAGGATGTTCCAATCATGAGAGGTCATTGTATTATTTTTGTGTATCAAATCCATTATGTATATGCTATGAAATGTGAAATAAAGATCTGTATTTCCAGAAATCACCAAGTCGTAAATATGTTTCAAAGTTCTGTGTACAACAGATATGTTATGTTAACGTGTATGTTTTACATGTTATCTATTTCTTGATGCATTAGGGTTATGAAGAATATAACCCTCTCCCTGCTGGTTTATGCACACCATCTCCTCTTTATGGCATCTCCAGTTGCCTTCAGCAAGGAGAGTGTTAAAGTTGAGTGTTGGTTAAATATCACTTACCGTACCATATACATAATTATATGTAATACTGCACATGTAAATCCTACAGTCAAATCCAGAAGCAAACACATAGTTATAAGAGAAAAACTTTAATGTAAAAACCCATTAACAAATAGATCTATAATTCTTATAAAACGTGTGTATACACCATGAAAACAATTAAAACATTAGTATCAGCAGCAAAATATAAAATTACTTTGGTATATAATGTACAACAATATTTCTATTAATAATGCAGTACATATAACATGAAAATTGTATACAAGAATCCACATAAATGCTTTATAATTGTAGATGTGGATTGAGACCATGTTAAATATTACCATATTTACCCTAATAATTTTAACACTCTAAAAGTTTAAATATCCAAATTAGTCGCAAGTTGTTGTTTTTTCCCAATCCTAAACATAGGAACATGACCGATTTTTTTAAATCAAAATTTTCTAATTATTTTAACCCAATCACAGATCAATTAAAATGTTTATATTTTTGTAATCATTCAAACAGCTACAAATGTAATTATTTTCTCTTGTTCAAATTATTTGGGTAATTACGGTACACAAAACTAAACTGGATGGATTCATACAATAGAACAATGCATTGCTCTTTTGGCATTAATAATAAAAGCACCAAGTTATCTCACAATAATGATAATCATAAATGTGTCTGGAATATTATTGGACATATCTATTAGTTATGATTAGTATTCAATCAGTTATCAAAATGATCTAATGAACTCAGCTGTTGTTTGACGACAATATGGAAGCATGCACAGCCAGGGCTGCGTTCAGGCTAACTACACTATGCTACTATGGTAGTACTACCATGTGTTGGCTGAACAACTACTATGCAGCACTTCGTAGAGATAAGTATTGAAGCTTGAACACAGCCCAGCTAAGATAAACAAGGAAAAATGTAACAAATTATCTCCTGTGAACTACAATTACTTACAAAATAACATTTAGTTTTGACTGTAAAATCAAAGTTTTTGTATTGAATAAATCAAATAATAATAACATAAACAAGGAACAATGTAACAAATGATCTCCTGTGAGCCACAATTACTTACAAAATTACATTTACTATTGACCAGAGCTGCTTGCAATAAAAAATCATCCGTAAGATGAAGAGTTATCTTCCCACTGTTCGGTTAGCGCTTGTCTGTTTTTGAAAGAACCAAATTGCACGTTCGGAAGACACAGACTCTAGTTTCAAAAGTATCTTGCATCTTAAGAAAAGTTAAATCGCACAGGGCTCTGTCCTGGTAGAAACCATAGTCACAGGTTTTTAAATGCAGATGCATGATGTGTGTAAATGCAAACACAAAATGTGGAGGTTAACAAATGCCAATGTTCTACATATTTCTGAAAAACTCTTTAAAAGTCACCTGAACAATAACAAACATTTCGAGTAAAAACAACCTTTAACCCTCTCCAAATACACTGCTCTTTAGGGCATCTCTGGTTGCTGCCAGCATGGAAAGAGTTAAATATACAAGATGATGTTCATCATGTAGACTTGTCCTCTCGAATATTGTATATATAATATGAAGTCAAATTTGCTTAGAACAGCACAAATAATTAAGCACATGAAATAGGAAATAGCGGCTGCAAGTGCGTCATGTCTATTTTTAGAATTTCGAAAAATATCACTTAAAACTAGGAATTCCGGTGATAGGATAACAGAAGTCTAGGCCTTAGACTAAAAATTCAGAGAAAATCTTAATACAACGTTACAAAGGATCGTATCCTTAAATTTCTGTTTGATTCAGAGATGAATTATGTTGTTCAGCATGGTTCCTGGGTAATAAATCGTGAGGCAATGTAAGGTACGTAAAAAATACAACAATCATTCACATTTCACCTACACGCTTACTGATACCAAAATCAGTAAACTGGGTATGTCTATAAATAGAATTCGATCCACTTGCAGCGCCTATTGATATTATATGGTGGCAAGTCATCATGACCTTTCAAGGTCACAGCGATGTCTTGAATCAGTTATTATGTATTGAGTTATTACTAGCACTATGAATTGCATATCACAGAAACGCAAGCAAGAATAATCAGTTATATAGCATATAAAGAATGTATACAAGTGCAAGATAGGAAGTCATTATGGTCCAGTATTTCATGAAGAGCTGCCTTGATTAGGAGGAAAACCCTCAACAACTACACATGACTGTCAGACCCACAAGTCAGACTACACCTTTATAATAATAATGTACACATTCATAGTGCGCCAATTCCAGGCTTGAAAGAATGCTCATATCACTACATTATTGTCTCTGGCAATAGATGCTCTCATTTTCCTTTTCAACTCCCTGGGGAGTATCCTACCAATGAATGGACACTTTCTTTGCCGAGATACACATGTACTAGGCACCTGGGTTGGAACCCAATCCAAACCACTCTTCCATCTCTCATACTACTTCACTGAAGTAAAATTGTCTTCATCGATGTCAAAGTCGTCTTTGTCCGAGCAGGACTTAGCAGTTTCAGAGGAGGCGGTGTCCGGACCATTTGATTGGCCTTGGTGGGCGTGCCTTGACTGGAAGCCAGCTCCTCATTGGTCATCCTCTTCAGCAGGGTCTGGACTATCCTGCTCACCGATTGGCCAATTTCCTCGGGGGAGGATCCCGATTCACCCAAAATCTTCCAGTCGTATTCGGACACCCCATTAGGTATCTATATTTGTGAAACAAGTCAAGAGTGAGATAGATACTGTTTTACATAGCAGCTGGAATCATTCACGCATACATAACAAAAACAATTCAGAAAAACGTGAAACGTTCGCCCTGTTGGATTAACCACAATGACATCTTTGGTTGCCTTCAGTAGTGAGGAGGTTAAAAGAAAACCTGCTTCTGCTTCGATAATGATATATGGAATGTGTACACAAAAAAATCTAAAGTCTTGATTTCTAGAAAGTGATGTCGCCATCAATAATTGTTTCTGACCTGGAATATTTTATTGGGGACGTTGAACTTCCCACCAGCAGCGCCTCCTGTTTGTCTGATGGGAATCACGGTGTGGTCATTCCACACGAACTGCTCCGTCTCATGAGCTGCGCCAGGGCCACCTGGTGGTCAAGGGATGCAAACACAAAATTTAGTGCATTTTCCATATTTTCATCAACATTTGTTTACATTACTCTATAGTTTGGTTTTCTTGATAATATTTAGAATTGACGAACAAGCCAATTTATAAGCAGGCGATTGGTTGCTCAAGGTTACAGCAGGAACGTCTAATATGAATGTCATGACAGAACCAATGCTCTTTTCTGTTCAAAATGATACTATTTAAATATATTTAAACATTTATCATCTTGGGAGTAGCATGGCCTACCTTCAATGAGGATGCAGATATCAAAAGCTCGGGACACTATTATCTCCCTTTCCCTGACACTCTCCCCACAGAAAATGGTTTTCCCAAACGACACCGCATTGAACGTGCTATCTGCATTCTGATTCGCTTGCTGGCGTTTGTCCTGAAAAAAATACATACATCAATGACCCATCAATCGCAATATTTTTAATTAAATTATTTTGAAATTCAACTTGAAATATTTACATGTTCAATTTTCGGAGAGTTACCTGTTCGTCTTTCTCAGGCAGGACATGCCAGACTTTGTTCTTCCTCCACAGTCTCTGAGATTCCTCGTAAAATGTTCTGCTGACGGTCTCGCCAACACCGTAGAAGCCTCCTGATGCAACCGCGATGTCCGTCAACTGGGCCAGTTCTCTTCCAATACACCTGTGGAGAGAGTGTATTGATACACTTCATACATGATAGCAGTATATAGAACAAGGGTGTATTATTTGCATAGCAAATTACACGACTAAATTGTGATCAATCTGGAACATTGTGCATTGTTTGAAGCGATGAAGAAGGTTGACATGTACACATACACACACACACACATACACAAACACACATACACACACAACCACATACACACATACAGACAAACACACACACACATACACACACATAAAAACACACACATGTCACAATCATATCCCAGTTTCTCTGTTGTCAATTACTGAGACCTATATCGGTCTTGGGGACAAGATTCAAACTCGGAGCATCAAGGTCGTAGTCTGATACTATCACCTGTACTATTCATCTTCCTTATTAGCGTTAATAACAATGCTCTGATTTCTACGTGACACCTCCGTACCGACAGATGTTCTCCGTAGCATTGTTGTAGAACTTTGTTCCCCCAGAGATGTACACACAAGATGATTGGCCAACTCGATTCCTGATGTGCTTCACCTGAAATATTTCCACAAAAATATTCCGACTGCAAAGCTTAATTCCAGTGAGTGAGTTATTGTTTTAAGTCACACTGGGAATCTTTTACCCATATGCGATGAAAAATTTACATTTCGTGAGATGCGCCTGATAATTATGAACTGGATGGGAAATAAATATCACATGACTAATAATATAAATAGCAATTTTGTCATGTTGGACAGTGTTTAGAGGCATATATGGCTGCAAATAGATAAAACTGATGAGAGAAATGCTGTTATGAATATTCGTAGTCATACGTACAAAATGCGTGAGTTTGACTTCGCTTATCTCCTGTACCAGGTTGTCGCGGCTGGATGGATCTGAACATTGCTTCACTCGTGTCACCAATCTCTGTTGATAACCTTCCTGCTGTACCGCCTATAGAGAATAGAGATCTCAGAGATGTAGTGTTTAGTGGCGAGCCAATGAGTAGGGGGTTATGTCCCTTTTGCAATGTTGTTTATATAATTTTGAAAAAAAAAGGTTAGGAAATAATGTGAAAAATAAATAATTGTAAGAAGTTTTCTCCCTTATGCAATGTTGTGTACATAATTTGAGAGAGAAAAAAGTAGAACATTTAATGAAATCTAAATATTCCTATCCATCTTTTGCCATAAATTTCATTACGTGATACATACCAGTATGTGCTTCAAATGAGGTCATAATATTCTTACCTCAAATGTATTTGTACCAATCAGCATACTCATCCAGCCAGGCATACAGAAGTCTTCATACTTCACAGGGATCACTCTCTTCCTGTGCTCACAATAGAACACCTGAAAAATATTCGAGAAAATTACCAATTACACATACAACAGCATACAGCGTTCCAGTAAATTCACATATTTATATTTATTTGCAAAAGTAAAGAGCCAAATAACCATATTGTGTGTGCAATAATAATTTGCCGATTCTAATTTATCTCACCTGTTCTTGACATGTCCTTGACCTTGAGAATGCTTGCGATAAGATCACTATGACAACAGCTGCTCGATCTGCATATTCTTGGAATGTCTGGTTGTTTGGGGAAATTCCAACCATGTTTTTGTCGATCTCTTGAGATTGACTATCAAGCACTAGAAAAAATAATTTTCAAAAACAATCATATAATTCTAATGTTAATAATCTCAATTTATAAGTGATGATACCCTGTGACATTCAACTGTCTGATCGTCAAACATATTTTCCATACAGTTGAGTGAGTGATTTCTAGGTGTAAAAATGAAATTCAGATACTGTACATCTTAAAACTTTCTATATTTTCAGGCAATATTGATCAGAGAAAATAATTAAATGTTAATACTAAATTTAATCCTTTTCTTTTTCAAGTTTCAACATTTTACATGATAATATGCTAGAAATTAGAATCACACAAAAGATTCCATAAATTAAAAAAAACTTGATTTTGTTATTTAAAAAAAAATAAAAATAAAAAAATGAATAAAATGTAAAAAATATAATAAAATCTACCAATCAATAGATCAGCATATACTTACAGTCCTGACTGAATGGAAACATATCAGTCTCGAGGTCGGTAGTGCCACGCCCCCCACCAGATGAACACCACACAGACAGATCCTCTCTCTCCAGCAGACAACGGACATCCTCACCCTGGGGAACATACACACGCATTTCTGACTACTGTAAATCACAAAATTAATGCGTCACTAATTTAATGCGACCTCTAGATTTTATACATAAATGCGGCATCAATAAAATGCAAACGGTCATGTCGCCATACATATCTTAAATGCGATAATACGGTGGTCACATTTTTCGCATTAATATTCTGCTCGCATTAATTTAATGATTTACAGTACAGTCTTAGTACTTAGTACTTGGCCTTATTGTTTAGTAGAAATGGTAGACTGGTATTGTTTAGTAGAAATGGTAGACTGGTATAGTATCCTGTGAAAATGAAAGAAGGTTGCACATGATGCATGTCTACTTACAAATGCAGCTTGAGTGGGGTGCACACATATGACAACCAGGGGCTTCCCCTCCACGACAGACTCATCTAAACTGATCAGCCCGTCGGGGAGCTTTCCTGCAAATGTCTTCATCAAGGTTTTCTGAAAATATTCACATAAAAAAAAAAGTGTTTTCTAATGAACTTGTCAAATACAAAAATAATAGAAGTGTGAGAGTGAAGCTTATGTAGCAGCGTGAATCTTTCACCCATACCCAATGATAAAATTAATAGCAATATTAATTGCAAGATGTTATTAGGTTTTCATCCTGCTTTCTCAATACTTCATAGGACATCTCCTGATGTAAGAATTAAAAAATGAAAAGATGACATCGGAAGAACATAACAAAGGCAGACATGTATTCAACAAGGATTTATTTTTATTTCTTTTGTATTGGGGGTTAAATTTGCTTTCTAGAATCTTTCACTAATATCACGACTTGTCAGTTTAGGGCAGGAGGAAACCCGCAACATCCGTAGCGCTGAATGTTGCAGTAAACCTGCGAGCACAGGCTGGTACTGACAAGACCAAGGATGATATCTGCATTGTCACTCTACAGTCAGTGCATCCTATCAATATCGCGTCAGAAATGTAACTTCCGCGAACATTGATGCTGGGGCCGGGATTTGAACCTGGAACCTTTGGCTAAACGTTCTACCACTGCACTACATCCCGCCCCAAATACATAAGGTAGTTGAATGTAAATTTGCAATAATGGCACAAGGCACAAATAAAATATTAAAATAATATTTATTAAATACATTTTCAAACAAACAACGAAATAAGCCACTATACCGTGTTCAGAGAGCAGATCTGTTATTTTATCTAGACATCCTTCCTGATCCTTCTGGTTATCTGATATTTTCAGTTCTTCTATCAATGGTTGAATTTCATCTGCAACGCAAGCAAATAACACATCACAAAATGTGTCAAATTAATATGACAACATTGATGAAAGTTATGTGTGCTGATCTCATACCATAATGTGATATAATCTGATAATACTGTTACCTGCATATTTCCTTCTGCAAAAAATAGCTTAAATTAAAAAGATAAAACAATTGAGGCCTTGCACGAAACAATGGTTTGGGTGACAGAAAATGGTTTGGGTGACATAAAACAATCTGATGACATGAAAATCCCATTGTCTTGCCACCCACGATGCTATGTGACATATTGAGTGACATCACATGCAAGGTCTCACTCAATTGTTTTTCACAACCGCTGTTAGTGTTAGTGTTATTTAATAATTAAAAAAAAGAATTGAGAAATTATATTTCATGTTGACAGGTGAAGCATACAATCTGTATGGTATAATAAAATGGCAAACACATACAAGACATAATCGCTAGGCTGACCAGGTAAGGTAGTGTCATTGCTACACTATTGGAATAATGACACTACTCAGCAATAAACATTTTGACAAAGTTATTCCGTCTCGATAATGATTCAGCTATGCGCTTATAGATAGAGAAAATGCATGACATGTCTACATGTCTATGTTTTCTGAACTATAATTATGGTGATCCTTCACAACACAAAATGTGCATGTGGTCTGAGCATAACAAATCAAGAACAAATTCTACTTATTAGATTTAGTACTTATTTGCAGAGTCGTCGTCTATGGGTGATATTAGCTGAATAGAAAATCATAATCATAAATTATTCCATCTAGATTTACACAATATTCTGTCAGTGATGAAACTCTCACCAATTCATTCAACATTCAACAAATTTAATAGTAGTCAACAGCTGGTCAACGTTGTCCGAATATCACTGACTCATAATTGCACCTGCTTTCAGCTTTGTCAACAGGTCAAAATCATCGTCACAGACAGCGACACTTTTGTTGTTCGTTCTTGGTAAAATACACTTACCCATGTCTGAATAGTGATATCTTCACTCACAGCGACACTAAACTACAAAAACCAAGTGATTATCCAAGACTAATCCGAAGCAGTATCACGATTTCATGATAATATGATGCGAGAGATCATCGGTTCCTGGGCGCTGCCATGACACCGGAAGTAAACGATCCAGTATGTCACTTTCAGTTTCACGCACTTGCTCAGCTGTCAGATTAGCAGCGATCACTGTGCTAAATAATCATTTATAATTTAATATGGTCAATACAAATAATTATCGTAAGCATAATAGTGTAAAAATATCCAGCACAGACGCATGATAGTGTTTTATTAGTTTAGAAATGAGCAACGTGAGTTTGTTTTGATTTTGGATTCTACCTGTCATCAATGAATTCTCCCGTTGGCTACCTTATGGGGCTCGACAGGGCCGTCAGATTTCCAGAACAAAGTTAGAACATAACTGCTTTTGTCGAATATATGTACCTTCTATATATTGTACTTATAAATTATATCTAATAAATACCAGTCGCATTATAATTACGAGTTAAACTCATACATACACTTGTTTGGTGCGCCTTGGCATTGAGAACCATTTCCGATTCAACCTTTAGAGCCACAACATATTACTTCATGGCGGTTTCGGTGAAAACATGAGCACCTTCTCTGTGGCTTTGAATGGGGGCCCGCCCTGGGGATTCAGAATTCAGGGTGGCAGGGAATTTAACGAAGCTTTAACAATAGCAAAGGTGAGTTCTTTTAATATTTTCTATCTTGCCTCATTCAGATATTCATTCACGATCACCTGAGGGAGAAAAAACACGGGACCGGTAGCGGTGCTTTAGAAGTTTCGTCTTGACCAGGGAAAACTGTCTAGCATTGCTACTAGCAACACACGCGTTTTAGATCTACTGTAGACCTTGGTGAATCCGATGCACTGCGTCGTTGTCTCTTCAAACTACCCTAACATGCAAATAATAAGTTCGCATCTATATTTGTGAGCGCAATGTTGAAAAATAATTATTTATGATACCCAGTAAAAGTTCTCTCACTTTTGACAGATAAGAAGGGGTGTGGTTACATGATGTGTATCGGGGGTTATGTCAAATTTTTTCGAAGTTATGTAAACAAAGTTTGTTTGATATTTTCTCAGTGATCTTAATGGAATGCGATCAATAAAAATATTTGCTTAGCTGTTTTATTATTTCTAATTAAAGTTGTCTAGTGGGAAATATTCTTTAAAATGTTATTTTAATTTTATTTTCAAATTATGTCAATTGACCAATAATTATACTTAAGAACAATATATTTGTACATACCGGTTATATAAATATACTATAAATGCAATACCAGTGCTGCTGCTCATAATATCATACAATTACCGGTAGTTTAAAAAATGCAGGTACATGTAGATATTTTATATTAAAAGTGATTGCAATACAGTAAAAGTATAATTTTATTGTTTTTATAACTCCTTTCATATACATATTTAAAATAACGCTTTCATATTTGTTCTACACCCAAGCATTGATAATTCATCAATTGTCTTTTGAAAACAGATCACATATATGCTGGAATGTTCCTAATGGCACATCAAATTGATTGATTGATACCTGACACATATGATAGATTATATTATTGATATTAGACTTTTATGTTAGAATGCCAAAAATATATATACTGTATACTACATACTGTGGTACCCCATGAATGAAATGGGTGCTATGAAATTAGCACATGAGAATGCATAGCACATGATATTGTTTTGTCACAACAACATTGGAATTTACAAAATTAACACTCTCCATACTGGAGGCAACTAGAGATTAGTGTTTGTGCTTATTTCAGCAAGGAGAGGGTTAATGCTTGATGCATTGGTCTTGTATCCAGACTGAGGACGTTAAGGAAGTTGATATTTTTCATGCTGCATGATTGTTCAAAGATTCTCATAATTAAATGAACACGTAAAAGTCCTGTTAACTAATGAACCCATCATCTATATGGATATGGCTGTCTGTAAAATATATCATGGAAAGTCATTAGCACTAATTACATTAGCATTAATTACACTGGCAAAGTTTACCGATGTTTGATCAGAACTTTTGAATACAATTTCATGCTCAAGCTCAAATTTATATACATTAATTGTATATATGCAGATTCTTGAAGAAATCTTTTGGTTGAGCATTAAATCGTACTCAAGATGGTTTTCTAATCTTGGGGCCAGATGTCTTTATTTTCTATTTTAACTATTTTGATTATTTGTTTCTTTTATTACTTATTTATGAATTCAACTTATACATACCTGTTTTTTTTTTTACATGTATGGTGTCACTGTGTGATTATTATAAGCATATTTATATTAGATAAACAAACCAGCTTAATATATTATGATGGGCTCACTTCACAGTATTCGAGTGACTGATGATTAACAAGTCATACTTTGGTCCTGTTTCATCACGTGATCTATACAAAATTTAACCTTTTTCAAAATGAACTTTTAAAGCTATACCGTAATATATATATAGCCTTTAGCCAATCTATTAATAATTAATACAATGTATGTTCTTTGTGAAAACTCCAGCTAACATCAATTTAACTTAGACTGAAACAAAAATGTTAGATTTGCATTACCGGTATTGCATTTTATGAAAAAGAAACAAGATGTTAATGATTTGTATTATTGAATTTTATGTACTCTCTATCCCAATAATTACAATACTAGTATACATTAAAGGTACATTGCCTGGTGGCTATTGTATTCTTACTGGCCTAGGCTGACAGATAATTGACAGTCGGTTTGGGTTGTGAATGGATATTTATGTTCTGTTGTTGCTTACATAATGCATTTTGCCAACTGGATTAACATTAAAGTTTGCCATGTTTTCCTAGTTAGGCCGATATGTTAATCATGCTAGTGCCTTGGGTAAGTTAACAAAAGGTCTGGTATGGTCGAATAATACATTGTTGACATGGGTTTGATGTTGAAATTGAACATGAAATTGACATATTATTAATGATTGTCAGCTGTGAATATTATAGTTGCAAATGGGTGAAAGATTCCTGCAGCGACTTTAAACTCCATATTCACTCACTCACACTGTGAATATTAAATATGAAAGTATGTAAACAAACAATCAAACTATGCGTTTGATCTCTCCAACAGTTTTAGTTTGTTGTTAAAAAGGATCCCTATATTTTCAGAAAAGTTATCCATCTGTATGGAATCTTCTTGATATAGGATTAAATTGCCTCAATACTTGTGCAGGTGTTATAACGTTTAAATATTTTCAAACAACATTCACAAATAATAAATAAATAAATATTTAAGAATTTTCTATTATCTACTCATGCTTGTGACAAACTGAAAGTAATATTTTAATTTATATCAATATTGTATCCACACATCCATGATTGAATTAAAGCTATATCAGCTTACTTTACTATAAACATATTAGATTAGTGGGCATTAAAAACACATTCTCTTAAGGAATTAAAGGCACATTCTCGGAGAACAGGCATCTCGTGTGTAATTTCTGATATCTTCAGGTAATAATATTAAGTGGTGCGGTTAATCCTTGTAATGCAAGAATTAATAACAAATGGATTAAGATATTGCTATTGTTTGCTGTTATTGTCTGAAAGGTATACAATATTACATTGTCTTTTTCATGACCTCTTTATGACCTGTAATGTGTAACGTGGTAAATAATTATGTAGATATCTGTGGATTTAATGTGGTTACATTACATGGCCAACCCCCAGCTGTTGACACTTTAGTAGTGTGTATGTAACTGAGGATTAAAGGCATACTTCTGGATAGATAGCAGCAGAACTCTCTCTCTACCATATATCTTTTAGTTGTTGATAATGGGATTGAACCCATCAGCAGCAGGTATCACTGCCATTAACCATTTTTTTGTAATGGTGAAACATTTATGTATTATTTGAACTATTTTGATCTCTTGATGATATTTATTATGATACACAACATAATTATAATGGTATGAGGAAAAAGCTTGATAAACATTTAGTAAATGAAAAATTGTTTAAAAAAAATATATGTTACATCTTTAAAAAAATATATTACATCTTTAAAAAAATATATTACATCTTTAAAAAAATATGTTACATCTTTAAAAAAATGTTACATCTTAAAAAAAATATGTTACATCTTTAATAAAATCTTACATCTTTAAAATCAAATACCATAAACAAATAAAAAAATGTTAGAAAAGAGCTTTTTTCTCTCCTGTGCCTGTTTTGGTCACTTATAAATATTTTCTCAAATTTCGGCCAAAACTCCTTAATACTGTGGGAAAAGAGTTCCATGTTACCATAACCTTTGACCTGACCTGACCTATTTGAAAGTTTGACCATTCCATTGTCTGTCTCCCAACTGTCTGCTACCTGATAGTTCTTTCTTCAATTTGCTCTCAGCCAATCACAGCAGCTGGAACCACTCGTGTGTCTCACGTGTCTTGGTTAAACGTTCACAGTTTAGCCATGCTAACAGAAACTTTAAGGATGTCTGCATGTGTCAAGGACTTTTCCTCTTAAAGATCGGGATGCTTTTTCACTGACAGCTTCCTCAAGGGCTAATTGCAAATATGTGTTCTAAAGACATGGGAGCATGTCACTTTAGAAAAAAATATTTTTGGAATACAAGGATGTGTCACTTTAAAATAATATTTCATGAACTTATTTTTATAAAAATGGACATTTATCTTTTAAAATGGCAGCTGTACCAGTACACATAACTTACATGTGAAATATATTTTTTTGTGTGCAAATTTGTATCAAGTGTTTTTTATTAATATGTATCACTGTCAGTGCATGTCTGTTTAGTCTTTGTTTACATGTTGTCTTTAAGAAGAATTTTAATAACATCCTTTTATGTACTTTGGTTATAGAAACGGCATGGAAATTCTCGTAATATTACGTCCTGGAAAATTCCAAAACTTTCTATTGTCAGATTTACTATGATCACGATAAGTGACAATACAAATGCTTCATTGTATGAACAATTTATTGTATTGAAAAAAAATCTTTTTGTAACACAAATCTTCATGTTTTTACGGAATTTAACAGAAAATTGTGACTGGTATCTCCAAATATTTCAATGTAATGGAGGATAGACTGTTTGTTATAGCTGCTGTAAAAGTCACCTTCACAAGACAGCGAGAATACAGATCTATATTTGAGTTGAACTGCTGCTTCCTTTCGCTCCCATGTGTAGACTCTGTGCTATCAAAGACTTACTGCAAGTCGACCACACTCTCGTAACCTCTTAAAACATGTGACCCCCTTCAGGTTGACCTCTGACCTGCTCCAGATTGACCTTTGACCTGGTAATTGTCTGCACACTTTGGTAATGACTCAAGTTTCCAGGTGGTCTGCTATAGTACAGGGGGTCTATTCTCGAAATGTTCTTACAATCCTTCAACAATCTTAAAGATTTGTATAATTTAGTAGGGCTATGAAAATGTTATGCACATTCTTATGCTAAGAAAATCGTAAGAACGTTTCTAGAATAGGCATCCAAAATCTAGGACAGAAAGGGATGGGTTGGGGTCTGATGGTGTGGGAAGGGGCAATGGGAGAAATTAGAACTGTACATTTGTTGGTTGATTGAATAGAGGTTTGGAGCTTCTTTCAAGATTGCATCACTCATTAGAACTGTTATATGAATGAGACTAGAATAAAGAAGTTTAGAAAAAAAATACAATTATAAAAATTGTGTTTGAAAATGACATTAGAATCATTGACAAGCACATTATCCAATGAATAATATTTTGAGTATTTTTAACGCATTAGAGAAATAATTCCTTCAATAATTTTATATACATTTAGTGTTAATATTGGAGAAACCAGTGAAATACCAAAAAAAATAAAAATCTAAGATATTAATCTAACTATTTTGATAAACCCCATTCTCAATCGATATATGAAGTAGTATTTTTATTATCGAATATCCTGGCATATCGTTGGATAACTGGACTCATAAATACCTTTATTGCTGTATAAATATAGTTTTCGTGACTGTGTTACGTTGGCTGACAACACACATGGTTTATTGGTTTGATTGAGTCCGTTGAGGTGGTGAGACATTATTTGTCTGGTCAAGTATTATGTAGTTGCTGTCCACAATGTTTAACTGATAGACACGGTTCTCGTGATTTATGATACTGTGATAGTAACTGCATATTTAAGATTGAGTACCTGGCTGTCATTTCTCAAACTCATTATTTTTATTATAGACAGGGTCAAGGATAGAAAAAAATAATGTTCATGATCATGATAACAACAACTATTTTCTAGGGTCAAAGATAGAAGAAAAATGTTCATGATAACATATATATTTATTTGCCACATTTGAAACTTAGAATTGTTAATTTATCATTTTTTATCTGTGAACATTTATTTATCATTTCCCCCCATTTTCATGATCATGGTGTTCTGTCACATTTGAAACTTAGAATTGTTAATTTATCATTGAAAAATATGGCATTTATTTTCTCATGTATATTAGCAATGCAACAATTTTCATTTTATGAATACTAAAAAAAATTCAATCATATGTCAAAATTGCTATGAAAAATATTGGAGGTTTATGAATAAAATTATATATCACACTGAATATGCGTGTATGTACACGGCAACTACATCATTAAAATGACATGGTTTTGTCTATTATGTAACTTTGCTTAAAAAAAAAGTTGTAATTCCAGTTTTATGATCTTGCATTGCCGCCCACCCCACTCCCACCTAACCCGACCATGGCAAACTACAACTTGTTTGACAAGCATATTTTTAAGAACTAAAACACGAAGGTGAGAAACTGACACCAGATAACACCTAGCCTTGCTTTATCCACAGTAGATAATATCCACCCTTAGATAAATGAATGGGTGTTTGAGAAAGTTACCTTCCAGACGTGATATTGATGGAAAGCACTATTATTTGTAGCATGGCAATGCAGTTATCATGATTGGTCTGTCAGTACCAGCCGGTGCTCGCAGGTTTACTGCAACATTCAATGCTACGGATGTTGCGCGTTTCTTCCTTCCCTAAGTCATCACATATGGGTGAAAGATTCCCGCTGTGACGTAAAACAATAATTCACTCCTGTCCTAAACTGACAAGTCGTGATATTACTAGTGAAATAATCTAGAAAGCGAATCTAAACCCCAATTCAAAAATTAAAAATAAATAAAAATAATTAAACCATATGAAGATGTCCAAATAGGCATTCCATGGTTAACACTCGGCAACCATAGATGTCCTAAAGAGCATGTGTCTAATCCAGCATGGAGATAGCTGGTTAATCCATCTGGTCTTGGACTGGTGCTAGGCTTACCATTCTCTTCAGTGCAGTGTAGCAGAGAGCATGGGTGGAACTAAACACGTATTCTGGCTAAGCTCCAGACATTCGTCTCGATGCGAGAAGACAACATATGGCCTGACGATGTTTAGAAATCTTCTCATTCTCTCGAGAATTTTGAGGAGAGAGAATGAGTTTGCAAAGTGCGTTTGGTTATGCCAAGCACATAATTATATTATTTTTGTGTTTGGAATATATTTCAGTAATTTAAATGTGGTATCTGTCTGTGAATGTTGTGAGTATGGCAATCACCTGTAGGTGTATCAGTTATATCTGTCTACTTTCATATATTGGGAAATAAATACGATGCAGTATACAATTTGTCAACTTTGATAAATATTATATTGAGATTGTCAATGTCAACCAAGTACAAATGTAAACATAATTTAACAAACATGGCAAAGTACAAATGTAAACATAATTTAACAGTTTTATAAAATGTATAGGCATTATTTATAGAATTTATTCAGGTATATGAAAGGAATAATGTTGCTTATAGTTATAGTAAATACAAAATAATAATTCGAATACCATTTAACATTATATTACAACCTTACTATCAGGCTTGAAATGTTTACTAAGGTTGTGTATGTTTGCTATATATTTCACCTAATTAAACCCGTAAGTGTTGTTTATCTTTCTCTAATCGTGTTAATGATGGAATAAACCCCTTCTATTGAAAACTGTTTTGTTGGTATTTTCTTAAGAGCTGTAGGCAGGTCTTAGGTTAAGTAACGAGCAAACGACTAAACGTGAGAAAGCGGGAAACAGAACCATCATAGGTGTTGGAGAAAACTCGGGGAGCAGTCATTATTTGGGAATGCATCTACTCAGCTGGTGAGTGCATTGGCAAGTCATCAAGTATGGTCATGATAGTCATCAAGTGTAGTCATCTGTTGTTGTTGTTTGCTATGGTACTATCATATGTTGTATACTTTTAGAAAATAGCAGAAAAGTATGTATTTGGAAAGGACTACACTGTTATCATGGTATTTCTTTTCACCGTTTTATTATGTTTATGAAAACTAAACAACTAAACAGTTTGTTTCTTTTGAAAACTAAACATTGTGATTAATGTACACACATTTAATATTGTGTTTATGAACATATCATAACATAAATAATAAGGAATGTAGTGATGGTTTAGTATGATTAGAAACATAATTTTTATTAAAATACATTAGTTTCCATTGGAAAAGTTTTGCTTGTTCCAAATTTAATATCATGCCAATTTTGATTCCACTAAAAAATATTGGAATTAGAGCAAATTGAAGAAAATGTTTAAATAATTAAAAAATGAAGAAAGAAAAAAGTTTTAAAAACGTATCTGTTCTTGAAAAATGCTTTAAGTCCATGTTGACAAATACAAAAGCTTTGTTTCACTGGTTAAAAAGAGGCATGATCAGAGTGTTAAATACTGAAAGTAACGTGAGATTGTGCAAGCAACCGATAATCCCATAGTCTACTTGCGTTGCACACCTGTAGTAATTAATGAATGCATGAGCATGCAGAAACATGGTGAGAAAACCTCTGAAAGGTGTAAGGTCTCCGTCTGAAGTAGGATCTGTGGCTCTCGTATGACACTTTTCCCACTAGTTTAGTCTGTCAGCGAGTCAGCTAGTTGCGCTTTTTGATTTCTACAAACATTAAACCTCATACAATAGGCCATTGATGTCCTGAGCAAGGAATTCTGCAGGGTAGTCTACTCTGCCCCCATCTCTTAATGAGATCGCTGGGACAATTTGTTTAATTTATTTCTTCCTGATTTGTTTGCGTTTAATTAACAAACATTGGGTTTATTTGTTTGAGCAGCTTGAGGATGAACATTTAAACTTTAAAAGGAATTTGTCTTTTTTTTCTCAAGAGTTAATGTCATGCAATGTCATGATTAGAATTAGCAAATACCAGAGTTGTTGTCAATTTATCAAATTTGTGTATGCTCAGCACTACTTATCTTGCACAATTAGAACTTGATCTTAACTTGAATGGGAGCATATTTATTTTATGTTGGAAATTCCAGATTTCAGATTCCAGATTCCACATTTTCAAGATGATACAATGAATTTGAATTACGTTGTTGTTGATTACTGTCATTACTTCTGCCTATTACACTCTTCTTGTCACATATGGGTGAAAGTTTCCTGCTGTGACATAAAACTCTTTATTATTTAAAACAAAAAACAATCATGATAAAACACAATACCATAAATAATTAGCACTGTATATATATTATTACCTATAATTTTATACCTCTAGTCTATGAATTAAGCTAACATATAACCAATTAGTTTATTTCATATTTAGTATTGGTTACAAATTAGGCTTCAAGTGTTTACATGGGTTTCTGCGGATACATAGTATTACATATTACAGATCATTACCATAAATATCATTACTCCTGACTTTATAATATGATATGGATACAAGGATACTAATTTCGGTGAGAGTTAATGATATCATAGCTCCTTGATAAGCAATTAGAGATACATTTGTGATTTACCTCTCCAGAAAATGATGTGCTAACAGTCAGTTGGGTAGGATATTTTCATTGTATATCATATGTATAATGGTTGAAGGATAGCCTACAATAACTATGAGCTGTAGTGAGTAATCAACATGACTAGTTCCAATAAACCATTGATGACAAGTTCAGCATTTTCTGCATATATACAGTGAGTGAATGAGTGATTATGAAGTTTAACGTCGCTGCAGAATACAGACATTACGATTCCATCTTCTCTGCATGTGAAACCTGAAATGCGAAAGAAAATCATTCCTGTTAGGATTTGAACTCGGAACATTACATTTGTAGTCCGACACTTTACCTCTTGCACTACCCAAACCTAGATAGATTTGCAGAGACTTTGCCCCACATATAACACTAACCCACTTGTCAGGTCTTTGCCTAGTCTAATCATCGGTGCATAAAATATTAATGTATTCTTTAAAAATAAAAAAATTAATCGGCAGCTTAATCCCTTGTACCCAGATAGCATGGTATATAGAGTGTACTGCCTATGGGAAAATGCGGCCAATGCAGCGTACAATGAAATACAACCAAAACCTGGAGCTGTCTAGCATGCAGTGATAGAAGGGACGTATGTTGCGCTATTGACGTGAAAAGCGTCCTCTTTCACTACTGACATACACCGTACCTGGCGAAACCTCAGGAAGTCAATAGCCCCATAGACGTATTCAGATTTACATCTGGACTGTGACAGTTCATAGAATTACAGGATCGAAATAGTTTTCCGGGTTAAATTACATGGGAGTCATATTGAAAAGTGAGATATAAATATTCACAGTGCAGGTTGTAGGTAACAGGTTGTATGTGGGAGGGCAGTTTATGATGGTGTAAAAAAAAAGTCAGTTTGATCAATGAGCCATGACCGTGATAACCCGTTACTCTGTCAGTCAGAATTTGCTTCAGGCTAAAATCTGTATGTCACAAGAAAAAGGATATATCTTATGGACATACCATCCTACCAGATTTATGGACGGATTTTGATTGATAAAGATCACCAAAAATACTTGACATTTGTTTGTCATATCATGAAAATGTTAACATTTCTTTTTTAAATTTCCTTTATTTTCCATTTTGTCAGATACATATAATAACAGATTATGTCGTAAGTAACAACTGGTACAAATGTAGTACAATGTGTATTGTATATACAGTATTAGGAACAGTGTACATCACATCGGATGTTAGAATGCATTTGATGTTATTCAAGTATGGTGTGGAAGGAGGACCAAAAACAATCAAACTTATCGTAGGTGCATGTTGTAAAGGCCGTATACTTGGTAGCATTGTAGTATTTGCTTAGGATACATTTTAGGTGATTGAAAACTATTATTGTGCCACTTCTGAATTGATTACAAATTAAATGTTTTGTTGATTAAATAATTACGTTTAAAGTATTGTTGTTTTTCCCCTTACATCCAAGTAATTAACATGAAAATGTTAACATGAATTATTGTGTTATTTATTTAGTGAACATCTGCTGCATGCATGTATCATTGTCATTTTGTTATCAGATGAATACCTCAGATAAACAAGTATATTATGCTAAACAGCGGTAACCATGGTAATAGTACGTAGCGGTGTGAACATATTTTAGCAATGTAATGTAATCTGAACAATCAATAGAAAATATTTTTAATATACAAACGTACATTTTAGTTATACGGATGTACAGTAAATAAACAATGCGAGAATGTTGGTGCATTGAATGGGGAAAAACATGAATGATAAGGTAATGTTTTTATTCATGTTACATTATTCAGGATATTTATTGTTTCTATAATCTTCTAACAACAACATATTTGGGTCAAGATTGGACAGTGGTAGTGCATCAGACTACAAATCCAAATATGTCAAGTTTGATTCCCGCTTAAATGTTCAGCGTATCTACACTATGGAGAATACTGGTAATTCTATAAATAGTAAGGTGGTATGGGGATTCAGTGTTTGTGGGCATACAGTACAGGTATAAACATAGCTTGTCAAAACTTGAATATGTCGAACCTAAAAAAACACGTTTACGATAATGCAATACGACTCTATAATGTATATCATGCATGAAGAAACCTTTACCATGATGAAACCTTTACAAGTCCAAGACTGTCATAGATGTGTTGGAAAACATCTGCAAGTGCTATTGAGCATAGAATCCTTTTTAATTTAAGATGTTCATAATAGCATACTTGCTGTTGCTTTAAATAATGCCATCAGTATATGTACTAATGCCAGATTTCTATCTTGATGCCCGTGGTATTTCATCCTGTTTATTCAGACAATTGTTGCACACACACACACAGGAATGAGTCATCGCAGATTACATGAATAGACCTCGACATAGTATTTGCTGATTTATTCATTCCAATGTTTTGTACAAATCAAATAAGCTCTTCAACAGACGCCTGGGTCACGACGACATGTTCCCGTAACATGTCTGTGTTGTCAATAAATGGATCCTATTTTCTGCCGTGGATTCGTTTGTGTTATTGCAGAGGCGGGTGTGTATTCTTTTATCGCGAAGGGATGCTCACTTACTCTGTTGGGCGTATGTTTGGTGATGTCGTTTTTATCAAATATTTGGTAATTGTGCGATAGTTTTATTTATAGAAATGCACTGATGCGTAAATAATGACAACTGAATAACGCCACAATTTGTTAATAAATGTTTCAAAGTTTTAAATATTTTCCAATTTTAGTTAGGGTTGATATGTAATAATAATAATAATAATGTTGTACACATTTATATTGTACCAAATCAATACTAAAAAAACATGCTCATAGTGCGACATTAAAACCCCTGTCAATGGATAAGAGTGCTGTCATTTTTCTTCTCAACATATATTAATATATTATGAAGTTATAAATGAAAAATATGTTATTATTTCTTTGGGTTTAAACCTTTTATTTTTAATATTCATATGTAATGGAATCAGAAGCTCCATTTACCACTGAAACCACAGACTATTATGTTGTTGTTTAAAAAAATAAAAGGATACAGTTGACACTAAAAGCAATTAGCTGTTTAAGGGTTGACGGAGGTCTTCAGGTGCTTTTATTCCACTGAAAATTGATTTCCTTTATTTCACATCCTTGCATAACTATGAGACTCGATTCTAAGTTGCACTACATTTAAGCATGTTCTCCTTGCTTGACTGACGATCCTGTATTAATAATATGAGTCACATTGGTACACAAACATGGACGATTTACATCAATTACTCAACCGATCGAGTCTAATCGTGGCATAATATCGACAATAATCTCAGGCATTGGACGCTGTTGACCCTTTATCTGTTGGATTACTCTCAGTCAGTGTTCCCTTCTGTCATAAGGCATCTCAGGTTGCCTCTTGCAGATAGAGTGTTAAGGGAATGTACCTGGTCCCAGGGCTGTGTTCTAGTTCCACACCCTACTGATGATGAGACACCTGATCTGGGGAATGTGTCAAAACAAATTTCATAATTATTATCGTTAATTTTTATGATGTATAGTAATATGATAGTTTTGAAAAATCATAACTTTTATGATAAGTTTATCAGGTTCAGTACTGGTTACGGGCCTATTATCGCCCAGGACTTATTATCGCCTACCCCCGCTGAAGCGCTTCCGTGTTCGTGAATGATTTGGATTATGGCATATTTTTAATTTTAGTATTTAGTATTTTTAGACACTTTGGGTAAGAAATAGGATACTAACCTCGCTTCCATTTCGTATCAGATGTATGCCCTCGTGCCATAATTTTGGTTTATTTCACGATAAATAAAACCAAAATTATGTCACTCGGGCATACAAAATGGAAGCTCGGTTAGTATCCTATAAATAGTACATTAATTTATAGAACATATTGACAGTGTCACTTTAATTAAATAATCAGCATTTCAGTCACTATTTGCAGTGTCAAATTCTAACATTATTTTGCTGTCACTTAAAGCACTAATTTATTCATTTTAACATTATTAATTTAATCTGCCATGAAAGCTGTATTTTCAGGAAACAATAAAATAATTCTGGGAAAATTACCAGTTGTCCTTAAAGGTCAAGGTTGGACGAGCAATAATTTTACCTTCTGCAGTTATAAATACATGTACATTCTAACTACATTACCTGGTGAACACAAATGCAAAAAAACAACATATTATTATTTTTATGAATCATCAATCATACTTAGAACCAAGAAATTGCGTTTTATTGGTCGTATTTAAATTTGATCCGTTCCCTCAAGCTAATAATTGTTCACAAAGTCATGTATTGTAATAATTATACATTTGGATAGAGTAGCAATCAAATCAAATCAAACCTGTTTCTTTTGTAGTAAGTATAATAGATATATTCGTATATCATGCTAGGATCATTTTTTCTTTGTCAATCGCAGCTTGCCGCAGTTGCCGCTTCATTGATATTGAATCGAAGACAGATGTTTATCTCGTAATGGATTTATTGGTACACAGGTTAAAGCGGGACCTTAACATGACCAACATTTGATTTGCCACGGGGATAAAGACAAATAACAATAGCATCTCACATTTCTCATTCAGAATTACCAGTTGTTAGTCGTCTAAATGTACTTTGATAGGTTTATTAAAAAAAATGGATTGAAAATATGATGTTCTGATTTGTAGGTTAAATGTGAAAATATGTGGGTGAGAATTATATATGTGACAGCCTATTTAAAAATGTTTGAATACAATTGCTATTGTTTAATTAATTACACATTTATGTACATATAGATTCTATGGAATATGGAACAGAGGTATGTTACATAAAATTAGGATTTCAGTCTTCATCAATAAATGTTTTAAATATTGCACATGCTATATTGTTAGTCGGAATAGAGTCTAGCAACAGAGTGTCTAGCT
>JAUTBV010120275.1:0-13164 GCA_032361325.1 Lepetodrilus fucensis
TACAGACAGGGAGTGAATATGCTGAACGTTGCAGTAAACCTGTGAGCACTGGCCGGTACAGACAGGGAGTGAATATGGAGTTTAACGTCGCTGCGGGAATCTTTCACCCATTTCAAACAGACCGAGGAAGATAACTACATTGCCATGCTACAGACAGTGCATACGATCATAATTGCATCAGAAATGTAATAAAATATGGCAACCGTTGTTGCCTCTAGCAGTTGTATGGTTAAACTATGGTTGATGATCACCATATAACATGCACTAGAAGGAAGTAGCACAGTCAACAGCCAACCAAGCATGTAATCAAACAATGCAAATGACAAATGTATACGAAAGATCGTTGATAACATTAGAGTCACTGTTGTCTATTTCGTCTACAGACAGGCAAGGACGTCACTTTGAAAAACACCATCAAACAAAAAGTCTTGTGATGGGAGATATTCAAAGAGCGGCCTTGAACCAGGGGTAGTAACTTTGCCAAGAAAACAATCCTGACACACAACACACGGCCATTAATAACAATCGCTGTCTCCGACAAATATGACAAAAGTGACAAGCATGTCATTTGATTCTCATGTAGATATCAGTCCCCTGTCAACAAGCAAGTACAGAAAATGTGGAAATGTGTGTGGGATCTTTTCTTTTTGTCTTGGAGCAGGTACATAGTTCCCATGACAACTAGTAATTTGTCAAGAATACAACATTTGGATGTGTCAAATTCCAATCTTCTACAACTCATACTTACTTCGTGGGTGGTGGTGTTATCAGTTGACGTAAATAAATGTAAAAGTAATTAGTTGATTATCCAATTAACTAACGATTTAATTAGTAACACCTTATCATAGGATGGGTCAATTATTTAGCACCGGTTGCACGCTACAATTAGTCAATGTTGCCATAAAAGGCGTCACCTTGTCACATCTAAAAAGATTGGATATACTTTGATCTTTACTGGGTTCAAGCATGGAGTCTGCTGTGCTAACATCTTTGATCAAATCCAGGCGTTTTGATGTAGTGCTGAAATTGACATTAAACATGACATACCTGACAAAACCAAATCAGAAAGAGAAAACATCCTAAGAATTTCTTTATACACTTTCAGTTTCAAATAATAAATATACCACAATTTAACATGTTCATTGCAAACTGGCAACAGCATTGACAAAATGTAGCTATGAAAGGTTTTCATGTGGAAAAAATGTATATAAAGTTTATGCACATGCATAATTTTGAACACATGGACATTTCCAAAGCAGTGAACCACCCATAATTTTTTTTTTATTCATTGTCCTGTAAAGTGAGTGAATATGGAGTTTAACGTCGTTGCAGGAATCTTTCACCCATTTGCGACAAGTCCTGTAACGGAAAATCTAAGATTTCCAACAGTGCATGTTAGTTCACGAGTACATGGACATTATAACCCACTATTATGATAATTTCCGTACCGACTGATCAATAATCATGTTAACGACACAGCTGCAAGGTACAATACCTAATTATGTCTAGCGTATCAGTAAGCAACCATGCTCTATTTTTTTTTTATCCTTAGAGATTTTGGCACGGTATTAGTATCACAAGAGTACACAAGTATCATTCATTAGCCAATTAATTTGTTATTGTTAGATAATGACGTGATCCCCCAATTCTATAACATAATATTTATCAAAGTTATTGTTCATTTTCAATGTAAAATTATTATTTTTAAAGTGACAATACTCAAACAATAGTATTTCTCATCATCCATCTATAGTACTGTAAATCATGTGTCAGAAGCACATATCGTCTTGTCGGCAAACATCTGTAACTAAAGACAGCCATAACAGAAGCAAGCTGGTCGATAACCAAAGCAGTCGTACAAATAAGTACCGATGGATTACACAGTTACGTTTGGAACCCCGCACTGACGGCAATAGAAATCGGAACTCTAAGCCCGTTTGACCATTAACTGACCACAGCATGAGCCAGACAGCCGTTCCATCGGCAAAACAACCTCCCCCAATTCCCCGGAGGCCTGTCACGCTCTCTAAATAACGGTCTTATGAGGACGTCGGCATCCGACAAACAAACCAGGAGAAGCTCATAAGAAATCTGGCAATTAGCAGTCTGTTTGATTGAGATTATGTCATTGCGTTGTCTGGAGGGAGCGACAAGCCTGATATAGACCCGCAGGTCCCTCAGGGTCAGTCCCGCCGCCAGATCAGCTGATTGGAAATGGCCAAAGTGTGCTGCACTTTCCAGCCGTTTCTTAATTTTGTCATAAACACGTCTTGGCAGCTACTTGCAGTCATGCAAGTTAATATTAATAATAATATTAATAATAATAATGTGAACTTGTATCTTGCATCATGTTCCGAGTCAAGCGAGTGATTATGGATTTTAACGTCAATGTGGAAATCTTTCACCCATTTGCGAACGCACTATGTTCTGAAGCATGCTCATAGTGCTACATTATTAATGTGCACTCAGTTCACCTTCTCTACTCCCTGGGGAGTATACAACCCAAGCTGTTATTTAAGGCACTAGAAGGTTTACATTCACAAGTAGCAATAACTGGGAAATTAGTATTAGAAAACAATTGTGAAAGATACTACAATTGCGAAAATTGCAAATTTAAGCATTTTGGTAAAAATATATATATATTTCTTATTACCAGCACCATATGTGTGTGTTGTGCTATTTCATCTCAAACTTGATCTTAGCATATACACTAGAATTAATAATACACAGTCTAATAATAATATGCAATTGTGAATGATTGAATGAAGACACGAATCTAATAGTTGCACGTGTGCCAATGTTGAGATAGCACCAATGCTAAATAAAATAAAATCTAACTCCCATCATATTCAAGTCTTTCTGATATGACAAAATTAATTTAGAAATTTCTCAAATCTGGCGAAATGACTGAATAATGTTGACAGATATTGATTCCTGTAGATATCAGCAAGACTACCATGAGCTGGGATCTGCTTGATAACAAGGTACACACAGATACTTCAGCCGGAAACACATTTATCTGTCAGTTTCAGATCTATCATAGATATTGATATCACAGATTTCATGTTTCCATGGCAACAGATAAGATAAAACTGTAATGAATATATGAATAAGTATATACATATACCATGATGATATATATATGCATGATATAATATATATACAGAAGATAGTATATATGTGGTTATCTACCTATTTTATAGGTTTCAGCTAGAGTGAATATTTATCTCAGTTAAGTCTTTATTCATTATTAAAATAAACAATAGCATAGCACATGAGTTGAGCACAAATCGAAACTTCTTAGCTAAGAACTTCTTAGTGAGAAAAGATTTCTTCAAAAATTAACATTAGTAGAAACCCAGTTAGGCAAATTCTGTATACGATAACATCCTAGTAAAAGAATGTCCAAGCCACGCCAGGGACGAGGACATTGCTTTTCACGAATTGTCCGTTACGAGGATATGTTATCTGACTTAAATTACAGCACAAATTGCATGTGCGCGTCTTGAGACACGCACATACCCTGTTCGATGCACAGTGCATGAACACGTCGTAAAGCATGTGCTGTTGCTGGATAACTGTGACTGTTTCAAAAGACTTTACGAAGTTTGGTTATATTCTTTGTAGCCTGCATAGCTCAGGCGGTAGAGCATAGAATTTGTAGCCAGAAGTCTGAGTTCGGGCCTGACTGTAGTCAAGATATTTTTCAATATGTGGAGTGGTGGTACACTGCAATTTGAAATGTTCGTCCACACTATGTCAAATGATGGATTTCAAAATTGTACATTCCTGAATAATAATAAACAAAAAACTGTACATTTGTGAAAAATAATCAACAGATTTCCAATGGACAAAAATAGTGGCTGTATTTTAATAGTACTTACAAACTTCTTAGGACTTACAAAGTTTTGAGAATATGGGCCCTGGTATTTAACTATCTTCGTAATGGATACAACAGGCGTGAGCTTCTCTAGATGATCGCACTGTAGGTGAGGCCTAAATCATGGCAAGCAGCAAGAAATTACATAAACCTCGATATAAGTCTTGACTAAATAAAACAATATCTATCACTCATAGCATATAGAATAATCACATCATTAACCTAATAAATGTACATATATATTACAATAAATAATTTCATTATTAAAGCTATATTCATATACATGAAACCAAGTTTAAGTAGCGTACCACAAACCCCAGGGGAAAGACAATTAACCTTTCTTCAGGATATTACATGAAATTAACGAATACAATTAGCCTTTATGTCGGAAATTACCCAAAAATTACCAGTCTATGGGATAGGATATCATCACAGTTGGAAATGTCCCCACACCCTCCAGGGAAATACAACTGATATCGACATGATTAGGTCCATATACAGCGATATAGCTGTAATAAGTGTCAGCCCCTCAACACAGTGACATCAGCGACAATGTGGACATGTGCGACGGTGTAGACAGCCACGACAAATCGAACGTTGATAATTACGTTTTCCATGAAACTGACGTGAAACAACGCTGAACGCGTTTGATGTTTAGGTATCATTTGGAATTTGTTTCAGGTTATTCCTTGGGAGAGAAAAAATGAGGACATTAATACGAGATTAAAAAAGGGTATCAGGGTTATTTTTTTACCTTTGAGTCGCTATTTAGTGGTAATGAGTATGGATTGAAGTTTCGGCGAAATGTACAAGGGCTGATCAGTCTCTGTGTGGCATTTATTGTGCAGACATTTATCACCAGAGAACAAAGTAGAGATTGACGAGATTCATTTTGTGTTTATGACATAAAGACAACAAATGGCTATGTTAATGTCGCAATAACCTAAGAGTATAAATACCCGATGATTCATGGATCACCTGAGGCAACATTTTTGCAGATACCTGTTGTATCTGTATGGAAACTAAAATAAATTGTATGGCGATAATTTAAGAGAAATAACATTCAGTACTCAACATGTTCAATGAATTATTATGAAAAGTTAAAACTAATAGAAATTGAAACTTTGTTGAAAATGAATCTCACATAAAGCACATCATCACATTATTTTCCACCAATAGTTATCAAAGTCGGTCTTTATCAAGATATTTACATCCAACCACCAAAAGTTATCAAAGTCTGTCTTTGTCAAGATATTTATGTCCAATTTAATTTTACATAAACCAGATGAGGTCTTGTTGGGAATGTCTGACAGTGAATGTAATTACATTTAAAGACTGAATCTTCAAGAAATTGCAGCGGTAATGACATGTTTATAATGAATTTACTAACATTAGAACTTGCTCATGTGTAATTGGGTTTCTTCTACGTTATCTTTGAATGAAATTAAGTGTTTCTTTCATAAACATAAGAAAACCAAATCCCAACACATCCCTCCATGTTGTAATAAACATTTGATGTAATAGTTGAGAGCAGTGAGGACACTTTTATCATGTTTTTTTGCACAAACTTTAACAGACAATGCAACAAAATACAGTAAATGTTGTATGTCACTATTTACTTAATGAATAATGAAGTAATTGAATAATTATACATCAGTTCAAGTTGTTCAATATGCATTTCAATTGTTTTGCAGAAAATATTATTTTTAAATGACAATGTTCGAAATACCAAATAGAAATGTATTTTCGTTTCAGATTAGTTCTTTTTTAAATTGATTTTAATGAATGAATTGGTCCAGTCCAACCAATCATGAACTAAATTATTCAGAACCATCGATTTTAACTTTCACAACCTCAAGACAATAATCAAATAGTTTCAAAATATTCTGATTGGCTCTGAACTTTCGTGCAAGCATGCTGATTGGTTGACCAAGTGGAACACTGCTGAAACATTGGATCCAATGGTGAACCGACTTGAATATACAAGGGTCACTGAAGGTCATTGAGTGAATATCAGAGTGTCAATCAACCATCTAGTTCTGGTGGACTTGATTGACAGATATGCAATATACATCATGTAACCCAGTCTCAGAATATGGGAAATAGACACGCATGAGAATGCATACCTTCCAACCGCCACATGACTTTTGACCCGTTTACTTAATTGAGACTTGTCTTCTCCCCTATACAAATATTAATTGTTCGACAGCAGATACGGTTTCAATGTTGACGTGAACAAAAAAATACAACCAAAGTTAACTCACATGACAAACAATCAAATATTAAATTCGTTTTCGGATTTAATTCTATTAGGATTGGAGCCAATTGAATGGAAACGCAATTGTTCCATAGTTTATTGCGCTGTCAGCAGTAAATTATTCTCTACAAATGAATTTGACGCCATGTGCAGAAACAGCGCAAATATTTACAATTAAAATTTGCAGTTTCGTTTGCAGATAAATATGAAAACTAATCATATTTATCATGTTTGTTTTGTTTCTTCTTCCATCCATAGTTTGACATGATTGGATGTGTTACGTGTCCACTAGATACATTACCAAAAAAAACAGGATTTCTTTGGGGGAAATCTGCGAGATTCATTTAGTAAAAAATATTCACATTTGTCAGCAATGCTTTAAGTTAATTTCATATGTAATTTCAATGCTCAGTCTAAATCTAGTTACATTTGCCTTAAACACAATAAATGTAAATTACATAAAAGAAATATTTGAAAAATGTATTTTAACTATTAACATGATATGATTTTTTATTGTGCAAATACCGAAAAACTGTTTGTTGTATGTTCAATCTCACAATCTACTAAACAGAATTAATAAAGGGCGAGGAGCCTGTTTGGATATACTGTACTCTCTTGATATAACACAGAAGTTGGGGTCCATTACATGCCACCCGCGTTATCATACCCGCATTATGTCAACGATTACATATAGTGTACACAATACTCTGTATAATGACTTTAGAATAGTATGTAACATTTACATTTGCAGAACAAACAACAACAAAAATATTATTTTAAAATGGGATCCACGTTGGATCCGAATCTGCGGTGCATCGAAGGGCATTATATCGAGGGAGCACTGTAATACATTTAGCTGTATAATTATAACTAAGAATTTCCAAAAGTCTACAGGATCTCTTCAAGAATGTATGGAAGAAGAATGGCACATTGGTTCCTCAAGCCAAGTTCTAAATTTAATAGAACGCTTCCCGACCAATTTATCTGCTGATCCTTAATTTATTTTGTTGAGTATATTTTAAAGTTTTGCTGATAATCACAAAGTTTTTAAAAAAACATTCATGAATATTTCTTGTCTGTCAGATTACAAATAGAATTGGTAATAAGTGGACAAATAGTGCGAGACAAATACATACTCTTTCTTTTGTTTCCAAGATCACTGGACCATGTTATATGAGCAAATATTATACAGAGGTGCTGCCACAGCTGAGCGACTTTACATACAGAGCTACTGATAATGAGGATTATATTTTTGTTTAAAAGGAAAACTATTAATAAAGGATGATGCTTATTCACAGGGAACAGACCACATCAATATTACATACTTCTCAATGTACGTGTCTCATTGTTGTAATGTCTTGTTTACGTTCTATGTTATCTTATCATTAGTGCATATGACAGTGCACAGTGCGGAAACATCACAGTGAATGATTCCTTTTAGTTTGAATATAAATAAGAGATGAAAAACAAATGTGAATGCATCTAATAACAATGTAGGCATGATAAACTATGTATGTGGATACATATTTGGAAGGTAATTTTAGAATACTTAAGAAAAATCAATATACCGGTATGTGTACGTTGAATCCTTACTTAAATATTTTAAACAAACTTTCTCAATAATAGATTAATAGATTAGTTACGAATTGGGCATTGCTGGAAACCTCCAGGAGAAGCAAGGTTAAGAGGAGATGTGAAAGATAACCTTGTAGTGCCTTGAATAACAGCTTGGGTTGTATACTCTCCATGGAGTTGAAAAGGAATTAAGTGCATAAAGATACATTGATTGGGGTAATAATGTAATGCTATGACCATTGTGTACTTCATGGAATAGGTGTGTTATAAACATTCATTTTATTATTATTAATGGTAGCAATATGTCTTAGACATGCACATTCACCATGACATATTGTTAAATGCATAAATAAATAAAAACGTGTACATATTTTAACCTAAAGTGCTCTGGGCACAACATACAATATTCATTAGAACCCTTGGGATTTTGGATGTGCTCATGTTTAACACTGGTTTAATGGTACATTAAGCATTTCATAATAGGAGCTTACTCAAATGGGTATGACATTACTTTTGTGCAGACATTTTCTGGTGATGCATAATCATGATAATGCATGGTCTTCAAGTGCAAAAGGCTTCAAGTCCTTGCATTGCTTTAAATATGATGGTTTAGTTATTTCACGCCCCATAAAATGATTTCATGGCAAATAAAAGCAAAGAGTTGACTATCTGGACTATTTTCATACTTGTAATAGAGGAAACAGCACAAACACAACTTCCTGATAATTGTATCATATTTAATAAGTGACATGTTACACCCCTTGTACAGTGATGTATCATGTGTATAGACTGTCGCCCAAACTGTTGAGGTCAAGGCCATGTCATCCTGTGCATTCATCCATAACATCTGTTACTGTCGCAAGTTGAACTACTTTAAAACATTCCTGTTTGCTGTAACCAGTGATGCATGACAGTATTGACAGTGTGTGCGGTTTAACAGTAAAAAACAGGGTATCGTTTCTCGAAGCTCTCTTAGCCGCTAAGGGACCGTAGCACTCTCTTAGCAATGTATTAGCTATTGGCAAAGAGAGTGCTGTGGTCCCTTAGCAGCTAAGAGAGCTTCAAGAAACAATACCCTGGTAGCCAACTCCTGCAAGCTGGTTTGCATGTTGAGTATATGTATGGGTCTTATTTCATTAACTTCATTAAAGAACATAGATAATGGTCCAGGTTCTGAAGATGTTTTCCATTTTAATAATAATAAAAATAAATGTCATGCCTAATTACAAAACAGTTGAGTAATATAGTAATATGATCGACACACACCAAAACACGCTAGTTTATGACACACCCACTTTACAAAATCCGGGATTCGCCTCGATCCATCAATTCCCAAAACGAATCATTCAATCTAATTCTATCCATAAGGAATTCAAGGAAGATGATTAAACTACATTAAGAAACAGTTCCCTCTTTCTTAACTGCTACTATTAATTTAGTCTTGTGGAATCCCTGCTGTGTGAGATATATTAACCGCGATCGGCATGATCAGTATCAGAGATGGTCGTCCCTGCAGTATAAACAGTCAAATGGTACATTCATGTAAAAATCAATCACTTCTGTTTACATTGCCCTCAGCTCTGGCAAGACTTGGACTACTTGTAAACACTCAACCCCTACAGTGGAGAGGGATCTCAGCGAGCTGTTTCCTCTCAAAGCCCCGTTACTCTCCAAAATCAGGAGTATGTATATTTGGACGGGAAGAACTCACTCTCGATCCGTGATGCTCATTAATGGCAGTCTATCAGTGAGAATTTCATGCACTTTGCTCGCGTGGCAGTGTATTTCTAAAGGCGGTGCCATTGCCCCTGTCGAGACCGCGCGGACGTCGGAGAGGACAATCTCCGTGCAAGGCCAAGCGCACGAGAGAAGCGATGATGGGGGGAGGGGACGGAAAGTGATGCAGTAGTGGTACTTAGATGCAATTACAGCCTACATATGCAACACTGGATGGTATAATTACACAACATGAGATCTTGCAGTGCAATAATTAGACTGATTTAAGGTCAGGTTTTGATCGGTGTTGGAGAGTGAAATCGACAACCTGCACGATTCGCTCGCTCGGGATTCGCCTGTGAACATGGGATAATTTTCACAGTTTGCAAGCGTTTTGTTGGCGTTTAAACATGGAATGCATGAATAGGTCTCTTAATGATGTGCATTTGCACGCAAAACGTAACTAAGCACTGCACTCACCGTGTATATTACCCGCACAGTGACAGTCTCTTCTCACGATAAAATCCTCAGAGCCAGGCTCCAGCTACTTTTATGTTTGCCAGAAACAGGAATCAATGTCGTAAATCTGGTTCCCGCGCAAAATGATGTCGCAAAGCATTAATACCTGTCTTTTGGGTTCTAGATATTTTATTATTTTTGTTTGATGGGTTTTTAAAAAATATGTTGATATCACTAGTAATATTTCATTAACACAATTTATCAAGGTACGTATATATCCGGACAATATGAAAGTATAGATACACGAATGCTAATACTGAATAGCTGGTTAGCGTGGGTTGTATAAATATAGAAAGTATATTAATTACAATAGTGAACCCGTTAACATGATCAATGACCACAGTAAACATATGATTGTCACACTTTGATTACACTAGGTTATGCGGTTGGTTGGACTTAGTCGTTTCAATGCACTGAGCCTACGAGTGACATCGGGTGAGTATTGATTCGTTCATAGTCCATGCATGCAGTGGAAGGAACAGTAATCCCCTACAACAATGTGATGAGCAATAGCATATTCTGAAACATATAGGTCTATTAGCATCCTATAAAATGTAGACCATATATATAAGCCCCTATATAGACCCTAATTGCAAGTGGAATGTGAACATGGAACACTTTCCACATAATTAATTAATTGATACATTGCGCATGTATGTATATGTAGGCCTATATATGTATGTGTGTGTGTGTGTATATATATATATATATATATATATATATATAGCCTAGGCCTACGTGGTGAGTTTGTGACATTAGGTCTAATTATATTAAATTTTAATTAATTTGGAATATGCTTTTGCAATGGACTATAGGCTACACTACACATCATTAGTGGCCGTAAGCATTATATTTTGAAGACAAATCATAAGTTATTGCACAATAATGTGCCAATATTTGAATGGAAAAGCACGTGAATTAAACAAGTCGCTTTTTCATTTTCATTTAAACATACATGTACGTGTAGTTTATTGGTCGGAAAAGGATTAGGGGGAAATGTCGTCCAACTTACTAAAACTGTTTCTGGACGATAGTTACATAGCCTGTCTATAGCAGTAGTTTATCTAAACAAGGGAAACGTGACCCTTTCAAAGCAATAATATAATAGGCCCCAACCGCCTACATTATCCGCATTATACATGTTATTAGAAACAGACGCTTTCATTATATACATAATACATTATTATGATGTTTTATGAAGATCCTATTAATCATGTTTGTATATTAATGTTTGATTAAATTACATTTGCATTTACATTCCCTAATGCACATATGTAATTGTAATCTATATATTTATGTATTGGTTAATTCTGTGCCCCACACATGTAGCTCGGAATAGTTCTCTCAGTAGTGCTGCACTTGACTCTCCCGAAGACCGAGCAACAGAGTAGATGTATAAGGAGGCACTGGGCATGTGTGTCTGAGGATGGTTATGGTCGCGGAATAATTGAAGAACACATGATAGCCATGCCGAGCAGTAGCGAACATTCTACCATGCTGCGTTGCACAGAAAACAAAATCAAAACCATCATAATCTATTTACTATAATTGCTGCCATTTCAAAATAGATCGTTATCTTAACCTATAATTTAATTATCGTCCATGGTATCAAATAATGTCGTTTGAAAACTGTATAACTAACCTTTAACTTTCAGCTTGATATTGCTAAAAATAAATGTTCATCAGTATTGTTGAAGTTCTAGAATAAAAATATTTTCTATATAAATTACCATACTATTTTACCTTCCGCGACACAACATTAAATCATATAACTTTCACAATAGACAAAATGCTATGCAAATTTGATTAATCAAATTTCCTGAATATATGACAAATTACCAGGCTATGTAAAAGGTTTGAGCAATGATCCGGCAATATCGTGTTTACATAACTTCCCATGCATGAACCTAATTCTTATGAATCCTTTGCTAATAACTAAAATATACGACATTAGGCACCTATATGTCTTTCATCTTCATTTAGTATGTGTCTGCGTATTTATATCAAACATATTTTTATGAGCCTATCAAAAACATGAAAGGACATTCTGTTTGAAAAGTATACATTATTATGATAACTGTTGCAGACGAACACAAAACATGAAAGAGAAAAGCAAATGGTTATATATACTAAGGTATCAAATACCTATCTTGCTTGGTAATAGTCTTAACACTTTTAAACGGAATACCGCTAAAAACATGAATAATTTGACATGTTTCAAAGACAAACTGGCCAGAATTATGTGGCGGCTGTTGCAACAGGTTCGATAACAGCAATAGCCGTTCACTCTTAACCTCTCATACTTCTCTACTTTTTATAACCAATACTGTATACTTCCCCAGACAATAGAAAATCATTTCTGACTCTTCCACAATCAACGACCGCGACGTTAGTACCGCTCCGGCCATGCTGTTATATACTAGAACGCCTCTTAAATCTACAGCAAACACCTTTAGCTTACGTTTTGACAATAACTACACGGGTATTGGTGAAAGTAACACAAGCATCGTGTAAACCTATAGTCTTAGATTTGTAAAGCTAACAATACCTAGACGTGGTTTTCCAATTTGCCTTGTACATGAACGCTCGCCTAGAAGCGGCATACATTGCAAATGTCTTTATGACGTTTCTTAACTCATTCTCGCGTTTTCCCCCTCACATATTGTTAACGATGGAAAGTCACTGGAAAAAAATGTAGGACTAATGTATTGAACATACTTTACCACGGAGCCAAGTAAAACATTATACGATTGATTTTTCTTTCTGTTTTGTTTTATGAATCTAAAGTTTCTTAGCATTATTATTTATGTCATGATCAGCAATGTGGAGTGAGCAACTGTTACGGCTCATTGAAAGCGTTTGCGATATATGCAAAACTTATTTATTTCTATGTTATATAATTTATCTAGGCTTATGTGACAGATAGGTACGTATGTCTTAAAAATTAAGTTTTTTTTTCTTCTCCACAGCGTCCCCTTGTGCTAGTTGCCATTGTAATACTGTATATATATGCCTACACATCAGACTGCTAATATGGCATGCACATTCTGTAAAGTTTATTTGTATGTACTCTTGTTTTAATATGTTTAATGGAGAATAACCTTATGCATGCATGGTATTGCTTTATTAGACAGGTGTGTAGCTATGGGTATTTTAATCTTTGTCTTGGTTAAAAAATAAACTTAGCTATGAAATTGATATGGATGCGTCTGCGCTT
>JAUTBV010120286.1:0-13162 GCA_032361325.1 Lepetodrilus fucensis
AACGCTGCAACAACATGTAACGCAACGACTAGCATTATTAATTTAGCAATAATACCGTGTGCAATACGTGGTGCAAACTCACTAAAGTCTACAGGTAGTACCGCACCTTCTACACCATTAATTACATCAGGTATGCCCGCTAATATTGCAATACCAAAACCACTTAAACCCATTACGATGACTAACAAGTAAAGAATGTGGTGAACAGCAACGCCAATTTTATCTTGCATTGGGTTGGCAGTTACCATTTTAGGGGGGGTAATGGTTTTGATTTTAACAACAAGGCGAATAATCATAAAAAAGGTGATTAAAAAACCAAAAATCATATGCCCTTTTAGCGCATCAATTTTTGCAGGGTCACTATTGGGTGTGTTAGATAAAACAGTTGAGCCCATAAATAAGGCTAAAAGTAGCATAATGGCAACTAACCAATGCAAAATAACAGAGACGTTACTGTAACGAAGTGCTTTCATAATAATTCTAAATGTAAATAAAAACTTATTTTAGCATTTGCTAATATAAGTTTTTATTTTAATTATAACGAGCAGAAATGGCAAAGTAGACCTATGAGCATCATCGTACTATGAGTCAAGCTTTAGCTAAGATTGTGTGCAGTTGTTTTACTTTAGTTAGATGACAGGCATTTATAGGTTTTAGGTTGTGATTTAATCATGACTGACTAGTCTCCGATATAAAAATCATCATTATCTAAATTCTGCAATACACTGACTACTTTTGATTTAGCATTCTCATTTTTTGTTATGGCATTTAACGCATTCAAAGAACTCCCAATACATCTTTTTGCATCTTCAAATCCTTGTGTCATCCATACCTTAATTTTTTCAGGAGTAAAGGCAAGCACATCCAACTTAGAAGTAGAGATTAACTCTTTAGGTCAAACCTCAATAATTGCCACATCTTTATAAATTGGATTATGTCGGTCAAACATAGTGCTATCATCCAAAAGGCTAACAATTAGGTGTGTGCAACCAGCTTCTACCAACGGTTGAGCGAGTGTGTTTCCTTGACTGTTATACGCACCTCCCATACCTCCATCACGGTATTTTTTGCCTTCTATTTCTTGAGCTTTAAATAGGTAGGGTAGTGTTGCTGAAGCCATAATTGCTTCATGCATAATCTCTGAGTCTAATGATTGTACGTGCTTGAATTTACTATCTTTAGGAAAGGCATTAAACAAAGATTGAGATATATACCTAACAATGTCATTACTTGCCCCCTCACTCTCATAAAGAGATATGTATAGAGGCAAACCATTTTTTAATAATTCAACTGGGGCATTCTCACCCAATATATTATTGAGAGGTTGCTCCCTCATAAGTCCTACTTGATCGATTGCTTTATCAATAGCAATACCAACTAAAGAACGACTAAGGATATTAGAAAATGACAACAAGATGGCGGCTGAACTTAGAAGTAGGGAACCTTTATTTATTTCAACTGGGTTTGTTTTACTCAAATTTTGCCAAATAGCATTGATAACACAGGAGGCTTTTAAAATATCTTTTTGAGAAGAAATAATCGCGGCATTTAAAGCACCGATACTTGTACCCGAAACCATTGCTGGCTGAATATTCTGCTCAGCCATATATCTAAGTATACCTGCTTGATAAGCGCCCTTTGCTCCACCACCAGATAAAACCAGACCTAACTTTGTATCCTGATGTGGGTTCATCACCTTAATACACCTAGCTGCTCTTCTATATTCCTATCCATCCAACGAAGCATATTATGATTTATAGGTAAGTTTTTATTCTTATTTAATAGCGTTGCATTAAGCGTAAACACGGTTGGTTGATATATTTTATCAGTTGCCCATGAGGACAAATAGATTGTTGATTCTTTTTCAATAACTGATTCTATTTTGTTACTTACCTCACTAAGATTAAACCACTGGTTTTTAAATAATTCATCTGTGGATTTAATATTTAAGTCTTTAGCTACTGCTGATCTTAGTTTGTATCTAAGGTGTTCTAAGTACTCACTTTTTTCATCTTGAGTAGCCTTTTGGTGTAAAAATAAAGCAAAGCTATCGTTTCGTAAATTATCTATTATTGTAAAAACATGTATTTCTATAGGTAAGTTTTCTAGTTTCCCACCATCCCAGAAATCAAATTCCCTAGTAATATGAGCATCTGCTTTTGTTCTTAAATCAACGTCTTGTATATATGTGCCAAGTTCTGTTTGCTTATCTTTTACTACTTTTTCAAAATCAAGTAAGTAATCTTTTAAACATTCTATCTTCGAGTCAAGCTTCATAACCCCAGCTCTTGTTTCCAATAATTTATTACCTAATGTTCCAAGTGCTAAATTAACCTGAATAAAATCAGACTCATGCTTTTGCAACCAAATACTTGCTGTTTTTAAACCCTCTGATAAATTTTTGTTTATCTTGTCTTGCCGTTGTTTTCCTTTACCAGTGATACCATCAAAAAAACGGCTTAGAGGCTTATGTCGGTATTCAGAAATTTTAATATGATCGCCTACAACTTCTAGCCCATTAATAAGATCTACCACCATCTTGTCTTCAAGATGTGGATGACACTCACCAACATCCTTTGGAAAGTCAATTTCATAGCCAAATTTAGCTAATAATTTATTTGTCTTTATCATTATCAGCTTAATTAGATAGCAGTTTAAGCAATTTTAATTGATCGTCAATATCTTCTGTCAGATAACGAAACGGTTTTAAAAAACCATTTAACTCTTCGATATAACTATTTTTTTTTGCTATCTGCTTGCTGGTCTTTTATTCCTTGCATTAAATCACCACGATAACGTTCTAAATACTCTTGAACGTTGTTAATTTGCTGGTTTATTTTTTCCTTTAGTTGGTACTCCAAGAAGTCCATCTGACTATTTTCAATAGTTTGTTTAAGTTTTTGCATATTACCTTTAATCTTTTTCTTTATTGCCAGAATATCAACTTTATAGTCTGTTTCTGTTGTTGCATAGCTCTCCCGTCCCCAATCATTATTGAGAAAATTAACCCCCTTAGACCAGATGCTATCCTTAACTCTAGTCCTCTTTTTGCTATAAGTATGTTTTTTAATCCCACTTGAAACAAAATCTTCCATAGTAAAAGAAATATTAGACTGCCCATCAAGCTGCGGAAGTTTAAAATTAACTTTTATGCCTTGATCTTGTAATCGTTCTTTTGCCTGTTCTAAAACTTCGGCAAGGTCGTTTTTAACTTTATAATTCAATGATTCTTGTAAAGACTTTATGCTCGTTTGTAAGACTTTTTCTGCATCAGAGAATAATACAGCTGTTATTCCTCTTATTTCTTCACCTATGGCGTTCAACAATTCCTCTGCATCGCATTTATCTTTATATTTAATTTTATCATTTGACGTTAATGCATCTTGAACATTATCAGCTGGACTTCTTTTTCTAAAAAGATTGGGTATTATAAAGTTATACTTTTTATTTTTTCCCTCTTCCTCTTTTTTCTCATTGGCTAATACTTCTTCTCTCCTACTCTTACCTGTTTCCAAAAACTCACTTGTTGATGTAATTGCCTTGTTAATGTGTTTTTCAAGAAGATTGGTTATCTCAACAGTACTTTTATTAATTTCTTCAATAACTTTTTCCTCAATTGATGCTTCTATATCTTTGAGCTTTTTTTGATCATTTTTTAAGTCTGTTATCATTTTATTTAACAAATCAATATCTGTTTGAGTCCAGACAATCGCCCATTTACCCCTGTGTCTAGCTCATTAAAAATGCTGGATAATTTGCTAAGCGTAGAACCTAAACTCTCAAAAGCTACTTTTGCATGAGCTTCAGTAATTACCTGTTTTAGTGGGCTTGCAAAATTGCTGTCTTTCCATAACTCCAAAGATGATTCTTTAACCTCTTCGTGGTCATTAATTTTATTTTTCCAACGGCGTCCTAGTGCTTCTTTACCAAAATCTTCCACCCAATCATCGTCTTCATTAATTTTCCCTTGGTGATCTAACTCGTTTAAGGCTCTGTTTGCCAAATATGCCTGCCATGAGGAAACTGGAAAAACACGTTCACTGGGTATATTTTCTAGTAGATGTTCTGATACATATTTCTTAGTGGCTTCAGTATCCATTGTATTTTTACTAGCATTATCAAATTTATTTACCAATGCAAAAAGCCGTTCACCTAAAGACTCTTGTATACTGGCTATTTCTTCTCTGACTGTGCCATCTGCTTCCGAATTTAATTGGGTATAATCCATTACTAACAATACAGCAGAGGCTTGTGCCAACTGTTTTCTAAATACTTTTTTTAATGCGTCACTTTGACCAAATTCATTTGGACCTGGTGTATCTAATATAGATAAGCGGCCATGATCTGAATCATCATTATTTTTGAGATGAAAAAATTCAACTTCAATACGAGGCAAAGAGTCAATTGCTTCATACTCTTCATAGGGTGGGAGGATAGAAAGCTCTTTAGCTGCACGCATGAGATCATTTAAATTATGTAAAAAGACAAAGATTTCTTTTTGCCCAGAATATGTTTTGTTGATCTCTAGTTTTCCTGCCTGAGTTAGCTTTTTTACTAAGGTTTTACCGTCATCACTACCAAGAAAAGCATAACCACTACTAATATTTTTGGTTTCTACTGTCTTTGCAATTTGTTTACTTAATTCAACAAGTGGTTCAGGATGGGTGAATGATAATACTGGAGTTACACAACCCTTTTTATGAGTAACCAGCGTTGGCAATGCTGTCATAGGTAATGCTCTATTGGGTAAAATTTCTTGACCCACTATTGCATTGATCGTTGTTGATTTACCCGATTTCATAGTACCAACGACTGCTACTACCATTTCCATATTCTTAGCCTTTTGGCTTTCATTTTTTACTGTTGATGCTAAATTACTTAGACGATCAGGTTCTAGTGTTTGTTTTTGACTGTTTGGATTATTATTTGAGACTACATTACTAGATTGAAGTTTACGCATTATTTCTTGTGCGTTATTGAGTAAACGTAGCGTTTCTTTCTGAACATCAAGAATGTTTCCTGAATGCATTTGCTTTCCCGAAACCATTAAATTATATCAAATGACCTGCATACAAATAATATAATTTACTTATTCATAAAGGGGCGTATGAAAACTTTGCAGAAACCTATGTCAATATTTTTAATGAATGGCTGCTCAGTAGTGAAAAACAATTACGAGATGAACCTTGTTTTGATATGTACCTCAATCGTTATCTTCGTAGAACCAAGCCAGAAAATTTAAAAACAGAAATTTATATTCCATTGATATAAAAACACCCCTGTAGCGTCGACCCCTTGTTATTGAGGGTGTTTTTTACATTCGTAATTTGCTATTACAAAAACCAGTAATGGTATTTTTAGTTAGCTCAATAGGTGCTGTGGTGTTGGTCTCTTAAAGGTAAAAGGAGTTAAAAAGAGTAACTCAAAATAAAGGTGCTGAGCAGAAAGGTATTTAAGCCTATATTTTTAGGTTTTAAAGTAGCTGGAATATGGTTGCAGTACGCTTCCTATTTGTTTTTATTTTTAATCAAAATTTGGCTTTAAGGTATGCGCTCATCACTTTTGATTGTTTCGTTCACTATAAATTATTTTCCCTTTTAAGATGGTGTTGAGGGTTTTACCACTTAACATCCAGCCTGTATAAGGTGTGTTTTTACCTGCACTTATAAAGTTTTCTGGGTCAACTTCAAAAATTTCATCTGTATCGACAATAATTAAATTGGCGAGGTAGTCTGGTGCTATTTTACCTGCTTGTAAATTGGCAAAATTAGCGGGGTTGGTGGATGTTTTTTCAATGATGGTTTCAATGTTAAAAGTACCGTCTTCAACTAATCTTAGTAGTAGTGGTAAAAATAAATCTAAGCCACTAATGCCCGGTTCACAATCGGGAAAGGGTGCAAGTTTTGCATCTGAATTATGAGGTTGGTGGTGCGAGCAGATTATGTCTATAGTGCCGTCGTTTACTGCTTCTTTTAATGCTTCTCTGTCGCGCTCTGTTCTAAAGGGCGGGCAAACACGTGTTTGGCTGTTAAAGGTTGCGCAGTCCATCTCGGTTAAAAATAGGTGGTTGATGTCGACATCTGCCGTAACTAGCAAACCAGATGCTTTTGCTTGCCTAATAAAAGAGATCGATTCTTTGCACGAGATATGGCTAAAGTGAATGTGGGTGCGGGTATATTCTGCAATGAGTAGCCATTGTGAAAGGGCGGTGGTTTCTGCAATGTCGGGTATGCCTTTTAAACCTAAGCGTGTAGCGACAATACCTTCGTGAATACAGCCACTATTTGCAAGTGACTGATCTACGGGGTGAACAATGACTTTCATGCCTAAACTACTGGCATATTCTAATGCGTTGCGTAAAATTTGGGTGTTTTCTATTGGGTAATCAAGTTGGTTAAAGGCAACACAGCCAGCATCTTTTAATGCGCCCATTTTACTAAGGTGTTGGCCTTGTAAATCTTTAGTTAAGGCGGCAGTTAGTAGTACTTCGCTAGCGTGGCTTTTAATGCTTTTTTGGTTAATTAACTCAACGACACTTGGGCCATCAATAACGGGGGTGGTGTCTGGTGTGGCAATAAGTGTGGTGATGCCGTTTGCGGCTGCCGCGTGTGTTTCTGAGTAGATGGTGGCTTTATTGGTTTGCCCTGGTTCTCTTAAATTAATACCAAGGTCGATAATGCCAGGCATGACTAACATGCCTTTTGCATCTAAAGTTTCGGTTGCTTCTTGCTTTGAGTTTGTCGGCAAAATAGCGGTAATATGTTTTTTTTCTATAAAGATATCAACAACATTAAATGCTTTTTTGTCAGTATCCCAAATTTTTGCATTTTCAATAAGGAGTGATTTCATGTTGTTAACCAGCCTCTTGTTGACAAATATTGCCAAGCGTTTGTGCCAATATTGCCATACGGACAGCAACACCAAAGTTAACTTGGTCTAGTATGACAGATTGAGGGCCATCTGCTACAGTGGCAGAAATTTCTACCCCGCGGTTGGTGGGGCCTGGGTGCATAACGATGGCATCTTTGTGGGCAAGTTTAAGTCGTTTGGTTGTTAGCCCAAAACGTCTGTAGTACTCGGCTTCGCTAGGTATAAAGGCGCTGTCCATACGTTCTTTTTGTAAACGCAACATAATAACAACGTCGCACCCTTTTATACCTTTATCCATATCTTCACAATAGTGCACACCCATTTTTTCTACTTGGCGAGGCATTAAGGTACGCGGGCCGATGGTTCTAATTTCTGCAGTTCCCATTATGCTTAAACCGTGTATTAATGATCGCGCTACGCGAGAATGTAATATGTCGCCAACAATTGCCACTTTTAGTTTTTCGAATGCGCCTTTAAAGTGATGAATGGTATATAAATCTAACATCGCTTGGGTTGGGTGGGCATGTTGCCCGTCACCAGCATTAATAATGCTTATGTGCTCACCAATATGGGTGGCAATAAATTCTGCTGCACCTGATGAACTGTGTCGAACGATAAACATATCGCAGTTCATCGCTTGTAAGTTTTTAAGGGTGTCAATTAATGATTCACCTTTTGATGTGGCTGAGGTGTTAATGTCTAGATTAAGCACATCTGCTGAAAGGCGTACTGCTGAAAGCTCGAAGGTTGTGCGTGTTCGGGTTGAGTTTTCAAAAAATAAGTTAACGATGGTTTTGCCCTGTAAAAGAGGGACTTTTTTAGCTGACTGGTTTTGGACGCTGATAAAACGTTTGGTATCGTTAAGTATGCTTTCTAAAATGTCTTTTTTTAAACCTTCTAGGGTTAAAAAATGTTTTAGCTTGCCGCTTTTTGTTAATTGTAATTGATTGGCTGTGGGGTGTAATGCACTGGGTTTGGGGCGCGGAGCATTAATCATTGGCAGTATCCAGCAAGTGCAGTGATAAGTTGGGGTCTAGTTTTATTTCTTGGTCTAAATCTACGTGCAGTTGTAAACCAACAATATCGGGTTGAATGGGGATTTCTCGGTTGCCTCTATCTGCTAGGCATACCAATATAATTTTTGCTGGACGGCCGTAATCAAAAATTTCGTTCATGGCTGCACGTGTTGTTCTGCCAGAAAAGATGATGTCATCCACTAAAACAATGGTTTTGTCGGTTATATCAAAGCTAATTTCTGAAGGCTTAACTTGTGGGTGTAAACCAATACGGCTGTAATCGTCGCGGTAAAAGCTAATATCTAATGTACCAAGAGGGTATTGGATATTGCAAAGTGGGTGGAGCAAGTCTGCAATTAAGCTACCACCTGTGTGGATACCAATCATTGCGATTTGATCAGGATTTATTGACTGGGTGACTGACTTGATTTGTGTCGCAAGCGTGTTAATTAAGTTGTTAACTTGTTGAGATGAATACAATTTACTCATTATTATTCATTCAGCCATTGCTGTAAAATTAAACATGCTGCTACCTTATCAATATCTCCTTTTTTTGTTTTCTTTTTTTTGCCTGCTTGGCGCTGTTGTTTAATAATGCCTTTGGCTTCTATAGACGTTAGGCGTTCATCAATATGATGAATAGGGAGATTAAACTGTGTTTTTAATGATTCTGAAAAGGCTAATGCTAGTTTGGTAATAGGCTGTATTTTTTCATCCATATGAACAGGGATGCCTAAAATTAGTTCATTTGGTTTCCATTCATCAATAATATTGCTAATGCTTTGCCAAAGTTGTTGTTCACTTTGATAGTGGATAGTATCTAAAGGAGATGCTTGTTGGGTTAATTGATTTGCTTTGGCTACGCCTACTTTTTTGGTACCAAAGTCAAAGCCAATATAGGTGTTTATTGAGCTAGGCATGACCTGCCATCATGGAAAGGTTTACCCAATTTATGCCCATTTTTTTACAGGTTAAGTCAAATTTATCTTCATAGTTAGGGTTAAAAATAATACTTTCATCTGCGGGGCAGGTTAGCCATGAGTTTTCTAAAATTTCACTTTCTAATTGACCTGCTTCCCAGCCAGAATAACCTAAGCCAATAAAGTAGTCGCTACTAAAGGTGCTTGCAGCAATGTCATCTAGAATGTCCTTGGAGCTAGTTAGTTTTACATTGTCCCCTGTATCAATCGTTCCTTTCCAGTCTTTGTCAGTTGCATTGTGGATGACAAAACCATGGTTAATATCGACCGGACCACCAGATATGGCAACTTGTTTAAACAAGTTTGGCTTAATTTCTTTTATGCCGAGTTGACCCATTATGTCGCCATAAGATACTTGTGATCTTTTATTTATGATGACGCCCATTGCGCCATCTTGTGTGTGGTCGCAAATATAGATAAGGGATTTTTGAAAATAAGAATCTTGCAGAGCAGGCGTTGCAATTAAAAAGTGATGTTTTAGGCTAAATTGATCCATAGTAAAGGTAATTATCGGCTACTGAGCTTGTTACTTTTAAATTGCCAAGTACGGGTAATATATAAAATATCAACGTTCTCTTTTAGCTCTTCTGTAAATTTTTTAAAAGGGGAAGCCATTTTTACAATGTTTTTGGCTGCTTGATCTAAAATGGATGAGCCTGAAGACTGTCTGATATTGATGTTAAAGAGGCTTCCATCCTGATTGATTGCAACAACTAATACAAGGTCGCCAATTAAATCTTTTTTACGAGCGGCTTCAGGGTAGTTTAGGTTACCAATGCGTTCTACCTTTTTAATCCAATTGTGCATATATTTTGCTGATACGGAATTCTTTGTACGAGCATTAATAAAGGATTTTTTTGGGCGTTTGGCGTGTTGATCAAGTTGGACACTGATTTCATTCATCAGTTGAGCCATTTCCAAGTCATGCTCAAATGTTGCTTTTTCTTTGCTGTCTTTGGTTTCTTCTTGTTTTTTTTCTTTATTGTTATTTACGTTATGGATTGAGAGTGAGTGACTGCTAACAATATCTTGATGACGTAGTTCGACACTAGTAACTGCTGCTGTTTTTATGGGTATGGGAGCAATTCCAACAGAGTTGGATTGTTCAAAAGCAGTAAAAGGTGATTGAGGATGGGCGTCATCGTCAATGTCTCCACCGCCTTCTTGATTGGCATTGGAAATAAAGTTGGCGTTTTCTATTGGCGTGTCGTTTTGTTGGCTGTTGACAATAATGACATCTAAAGAAGGTGGTGTTTTGTTGATTAGCAGTTCTTGACCAAAAGTAACACCTAAAATAATGACACTATGAATAATAATGGCAATAAAAATAGTAAAAAATAGTCTGTCGTTAGCAGAAATCATAGGGGGTTGTATTGCGACTTGTTGCATTAGTGTTGTATTTTTTCCTCAATAGCGTTTATTAGGTCGAATGCGATGGTTGTGCCTTTTTCATTATCAATCTCTCGAATACAAGTTGGGCTAGTAATATTGATTTCAGTTAAATAGTCTCCGATGACATCAATACCTGCAAAAATTATATTGTTTTCCTGTAAAAAAGGAGCAAGCTGATTGCAAATAAAATAGTCTCGTTCTGATAGTTCTTGAACAACACCAATGCCTCCAGCTGCTATATTACCACGGGTTTCTCCTTCTGTGGGTATTCTTGCTAAACAATAAGGCGCGGGTTTTCCATCAATAATTAATATGCGTTTATCACCATTGGTAATGTCTGGGATAAAGGTTTGTGCCATTATTTTTGTATTAGGGTCTTTTAGCATTAGCTCTAAAATAACGCTTAGGTTAGCATCCTTTTCTGTGACTCTAAAAATAGATTGCCCCCCCATACCATCAAGTGGCTTTAGAATTACATCTTTGTGTTGCGTTATAAAAGCTTTAATTTCTGGGCTACTACCAGTAATTAGGCAAGTAGGGGCGCATTCAGGAAACAAACTAATAGTAATTTTTTCGTTGTAGTTACGTAGACTTTGAGGGTCGTTGGCAATAAAGGCACCTGCTTTTTTTGCTAAGTCTAATATATAGGTTGTGTAAATATAGTTCATATCAAAAGGAGGGTCTTTGCGCATTAAAATTGTACTAAAGTCACCTAGGTGGTATTTTTTTTGCTCGTCTAGTAGAAAATAGTCTGTGGTATTGTCAGTAACGATAATACTTTGTCCGTAGCCAAATGCCTTTCCATCCTCAATAAATAGGTTGGTTGCTTTAAAGTAGACATTTTGCCATTTTTTTTCTTGTGATGCCAGTAACATGGCAAAACTACTATCCTTGTAGGACTTAATGGACTCAATAGGATCCATAATAATGGCAAGCGTTGTCGTCATAAATGTTAATATGTAGGCTTAATAATCTGACAATCATATCCTTTTACAGTATTTTTTTATACAAAGATTTAGCTTTAATCTCAATATAGTTATTAGTTTGCGTAAACATCTTAATATATTACATAAGATGAAAGATATATCTTGCAGGTTTGTTTTAATTAGTATATCTTTGCACGTGTATATCACTAGTGTCTGTGCAAAAAATTAATGCATGGATTTTACCCTTTAATAAAGCTAACGAAAGTTAGTTGCAAACAAAAAGGAATCAAATGTCTAAAAAAGCAATTGAGTTAAGTGACTTAAAAGTCATGGTTATTGATGATAGTAAGACAATCCGCCGTTCGGCAGAAAGCCTTTTGAAAAAAGAGGGCTGTGAAGTTATTACTGCGGTTGATGGTTTTGAAGCGTTAGCTAAAATTACAGCTAACAACCCTGATCTGATTTTTGTGGATATTATGATGCCACGTTTAGATGGCTATCAAACATGTGCACTTATCAAGCATAATAAAATATACAAAAATACCCCCGTTATTATGTTGTCGAGTAAGGACACTATTTTTGATCGAGCAAGAGGGCGAATAGTAGGCTCTGATGAATATTTAACGAAGCCCTTCACTAAAGAAGATTTAATCGGAGCAATTAAAGAGCATGTGCAGTAATGGCTAGAATATTAATTGTTGACGATTCTCCGACAGAAACACACATATATAAAACCATGTTGGAAAAACATGGTTATGAAGTCATTACGGCAGATTCTGGCGAAGCTGGTGTGCGCAGGGCAAAAAAATATTTACCTAACTTGGTTTTAATGGATGTTGTTATGCCTGGAATGAATGGCTTTCAGGCAACGCGCGTGTTATCTAAAGATGATACCACTAAAGAAATTCCTGTCATAATTATTACTACCAAAGATCAAGAGACAGATAAGGTTTGGGGGATGAGGCAAGGTGCGAAAGATTACATTGTCAAGCCAGTGAAAGAAAAAGAATTAATAATACGAGTAAAAGATCAAGGTGTTGTTTAGTTCTATATGATTGCACAGCAAGATATTTCAAAACTTTTAGCTGATGCTCCTAAGTCTGGATTTGATTATTTAGTTCATTTTGAATTGCAGATAAAGGCAAGAAAAGCATTTTCATCTCAAAACGAAGAAACGCGAGAAAAATTCGTAGGGATAGGGTTTCGTATTGGTGAGCAAACACTAATGGTTGAAATGGATGAGGTTAGTGAAATTGTTGATATGCCTAAATGCACCAAGGTTGGAGGGACAAAGTCATGGTTTTTGGGGCTGGCAAATGTTCGAGGTAACTTGTTGCCAATAACAGATCTTCATAGTTTTATGCTTGGTGGGACCTCTAAGTGTCATACGGACAGGGTTTTAATTTATCAAAAAAAAGGTGTATTTGTAGGGCTTAAAGCGGATGATGTTTTGGGTTTAAAGCATTTTTTTATGGAAGAAAAAATAGAAAAACAAAATATTGAAACTTCACTTTTAACTCCTTTTATAGATGAAGTTTTTAGTCGTGAGAATCAGTGCTGGTCTGTTTTTAATATTGGGCGTTTTGCTACGAGTCAAGAGTTCTTGCAAATTATTAAATAGTATTTTGTAAGACTGAAGAAATAACAATGAAATTCATCATCTACATTGGTGGTGAGCATAAAATTAAAAATTTGAGGAAATATTTAAATGGAGCTATTTGGTTCAGGAAAAAAAGGTAAAGGAAATACAGCAACCACTGTTTTGTCTGTTCTTCTGGTGGTCTTTGTTGTTTTAACGGCTTACTCTTTTATCTTTGTTGCTAATGAACGTCGACACGATGGGCAGTATTTGGCAATGATATCTGATGTTCAGTTAAGAACCCAACGTATTGCGATTACTTCTCTTTCTGCAGGTCAAGGTGACTTGGTTTCATTTGCTCAGTTAGAAGCCCAGCTAACAAAACTTGAAAAAAACATG
>JAUTBV010120297.1:0-13162 GCA_032361325.1 Lepetodrilus fucensis
TACGATAGTCTGTTAGTGTATATGCTAGTCTGATAGTGTATACGCTAGTCTGGTAGTGTATATGCTATTCTGATAGTGTATACACTAGTCTGATAGTGTATACGCTACTCTGATAGTGTATACGCTAGTCTATATGACAGTCGGCACACTAGTCTACACTACAGGTTGTTCGCTAGTCTACGCTAAATAGCGATCATTAAATATTTTGAGTAAGGATTAGGTTAATGAGAGGGGCGACGTCCAAATGACGGAACAGGCAAAAAAGGCTGTGAGTGTGGGAAGAAGTACTGCAAATTGAACCCCTTTACCTGTTCCGTCTTTCTGACATTGCCCCTTGGCATGAAATAATAATTGGACAAAATATTTAATTACACAAATTAACCTCCCAGCATTTAACAGGAACATTTATATTTAATTAAATTATTTCAACAGATTTGTTATTAATAGTGCAAAAGGTTTAATTTTTTAAATAAGATAAGAAATTGACTTTTTTTGTATTTGTCTTTTCATGACGTATTTACTGAAATAAACTACGAAATATGGTTGTCAATACATTTCATGCCAGACTATATAGTCTGTACACTGGTCTACAGTTACATGTTATTTATTCCCAGCACTGGCTATGCTAGCTTATACTGCCTCCAGTGATTGCAGTGCAATGAGGCATAAAATACCTTTTGACAAAGCGTTTGTTTTATGGCCGCTTTCAGAATACTGCTACAAGTGACCAGTCCAGTGGTCAGTGTCCAGAAATAACATTGAACAAAGTATTTAAAACATAAACTAACAATTGTTACAAGATTAGTGTTCATCCTACTAGCGTTGAGGACACAGCTTATTGCTACAGGACCTCTGGATCAAGCATACATCAAAATAGTGTGCAGCAATAATATACAAAGAATAGAATGACATTTATTTAACACTAGTTTTCATACAAGTACAGTGTCAGTGAGTGTAGAATGGGCACTCTACCACTGCACCAACATGCCTTCATCTTACAACATGGAAAGAGTTGTTCCCCTTATTCTCTTTTAAATGGACCATTTAGTAGACCATTTTCTACTACTTATCTTATATCTTATTATATAATCATTAAAACACCTCACATCTACATTAAATTATTCACCAAAATAATAATTATTATGGAATGCAATTCATAAAGTTAGAAAATCATACAATGATAACAATTAATGATAATAGGTAAATGTTGATCCATGAATATTTCCGAGGCAGCTCATAAACCTCAAATAATAAGTTACTGGGGCATACGATCCATTTTCTACAATGTAATAAATAATGGAAGATTATTCCAATTAAATGACTATGTTCAGTGATGCTACTAGATGTAGAATATGAGACAGAATACTGCAGATATTCTACAAACTATATATAAAAGTAATCAGCTTGACTTGAAATAAAGATGCATGCATAATTTCCTATAGTATTCAATGCGTACAATTCCACATTGAATTAAACTTGTTTCCAAGTTCTATAAAATTAAGCAATGAAAACATTTCTGGTGCACAACCTAATTCTGATTTACCAGTACTCTTAATAATTATATCATCTATATTCACATACATTTTAGACAATTATCATACTCATGCACACATAGATCTACAGTTGCATTTAAATATATATCGAAAAATACAAACCGGCAGAATTGTCCATACAAATCATTAGCATCGACCATTTTTTATCCTTTGAAAAAATAGAACCTAAAAAAAAATACCCAAATCAAACAACCAAATAAAACACTGGTTTGACAATAAATCTCCAGGGATAAAAAAAAAAACATATGAAAGAAACCAAACAATATACGTGACACTACAATATGTATAGTAAGGAAAAGGACTAATTCTCTCATGGACATGTAAACACACACACAGGTACGTGACTTACCACCCCCCACGCTGGCCGAGGGCTGGGCCTGACACTGGGTTTGTACGGCCACATAGGTGCTCTCATGTCACCCCCAGACGTCCTCACTGTACGCCCCACGGTGTCCACTCGCGGGTCGCGATACCATTCACTCGCAGGCCACAGAAACTGGCCAAGAAGCTGGTCGCAAGCCCTGGACTCGGAGGCCACGACTCGTAAAATACACGTTCAAGATGACTGGGATTAATAAAGGTGTACATGTAGTACATATTACTGTATAATCTGCAGCAGGGTGAGATTTACCGGCCACTCTAGTGCACTTACACGGCCATTGTAATACGGATTATAATGACCTTGATCAAACCAATGCCCACATTGTAAAGACCAGTATAAGATTGGATACACGACACAATGGAGTCATTAAATTGGAATCATGCATTTATTACTTTCATAAAGTGCTGATAATTGAATGTAATGGAACAACAATACTTAATGATTACTTTTGGGTAAATATAAGGCGCTATATAAATGTTGTATGTATGTATATTATAATATGGTGGGACGTTATATAACATGATTACACACACACATGCACACACACATGCACACACACACACACACACACACACATGCATGCACACACACACACTGTGACACACACACACATACATATACACATGCATACACATGCATACACATGCATACACATGCATACACATGCATACACATGCATACACATGCATACACACACACACACACACACACACATGCATACACATGCACATATGCACCCATGCATGATTTATAGATATGCATATTTTTCATAAAAGCTACCTTAATTCCTGACGACCTTGAATATTGATAATTTATTAACAAACAATAAAGTAATTATGACAATGACAACGTAATAACAATTGGGTAAAGTCCTCTTGAAATTCATTGCACATGATCAGATTCTATGACCAAATCTTTAAAACCATGACATTCTAATCATGCTATACACCACTTTAATTATTGCTGAAAGTCATATTACAAATTAAACCAATTGAATTACTACGGTATACATAATTTAGAAAATTCAGAGATAAGACGATTTTTACTCAATTATTACTAAATATTTTAACATTTGGTTATTTTCATAATCGTTTGGAAAAACTGGAGCTGGTTATTCAATATTTACATTTTACTTATATTAACCCTATGAAGGGCAATGATGCCCAGATAGGTGTGCATCGATGCCCATATTTGAGCATGGTGAGCTTGCACGTGACATATAAGCTGGGGGAGATGACACATCAGAGATAGGGTACAAACAGAACCTGCAGAAGTAGTTACACTCACTGCCACATATCTCTCTCTCTCTCTCTCTCGTGTTTGCTAACTTATGCCGCTCATGTTACAGCTGCCAGATGCGCAGCCTTCAAAGACGTAAACCTTAAAAAGTCTGTAAAAAAATTATAACTCTCAAAGCTGTAAACTTCCAAAAGCTGTGCACGTCTCCGCATTGTATCTGCCTGGTGATGCCTAGAGGCTAGACTCATTTCCTCTGTGGCATGAATCCTCGCCTATAGGTGAAAGATTCCTGCTGCGATGTAAAACAATAAGTTATAATTGTTTTTTTCTTTTTCTATATTTCAATTTTGATATGTAGAAAAAGAAAAAAACAATTATTTAAACTCTTAAAAATTAGTGATGCTTTAATAATTATGTATGTCTTCTAAAAATGATAAAATAAAATAATTTAAATTTTTGATATAGGAAAAAAGAACTTTTTATTTAAACTATTAAGAATTAGTAATAATGATGATTTAATCATTCTGCATGTCTTCTAAAAATGATAAATAAAAACTAAACAGTAAACGAGAGATGTCCGTAAGAGATGTCCTGTTAAGAGATGTCCTGTTAAGAGATGTCCTGGGGCCAGTTGCACAATGCTCTTGTAGGCTACAACTATTGTAAGGTCAACGCTTTCTATTATAGCAGAAGCCCAGTTAAATTATTGTAGAGCTACAAGTGTTTTGTGCAACTGGACCCAGTTAAGAGATGTGCATGTGCTGTGACTAAGAGCTGTGCCTAATCCAGCTGCAAGAGGGTTAAAGCCGTTAAAACTGACAGACAGGTTGATGTGGTATTTCATGTGAGACACACAGTCATGTATGTAATAGTAAATGTGTAAAAAATCAGACACATTTCCTGGCTAGATACATCATGGAATTGGATATCCTCTCTACTGTGGATGATGAGTTATAAATACCACAGCACTTTTTCTTTCATAATATAATTGCTTGCTATATCTGTCTGCATTTTGATTCCACTCATGCATGTTCATAGTAATGAATGATCAATTGTTTTTACTAAATGCTTACAATTTCACTGTTTATTGACATATTTCATGATCAAATGTATTTTACCTGAAAATGTGTACATTTCATTTGTCTATATAACAGGCTTCATTTATTGCATGTCCCACTGGTTTTCAATATTTTCATATTTTTTCATATCTTCATATTTTTTTCATATTTTCATAATTTTTTATCGCAAACAAACAAATAAAATGACCTTTTACATAGCATTGCAGTACTAACTCATTAATACCAGGACAAATACAAATACAGCTGTAAATGTCACAAATGAGATCTATAACAGCAGCACTTGGGTTAGAACTTGGACCGTTAGCGCTAAATTCTTGACAATACCATCGAGCCCTCAATCTGAACAGGGAGGACAACTATACTAGAATGTGTTCAAAACATGTTGGGGGCACTGAATGTGAATATATATAACCTAAGTATATGATAATTAACCTAGATTTTTCATTATATGAATAACATAAATTACAAAGCAACAATGGCTCAGTATGTTAGTAATCCCACAACAAAGACTGGCAAGGCTTGCCTGACATAGACCTGATAGACCATGTAGACCATGTAGACCATGGCCCAACACTTCAACTTTTAGCTACAATTGATTGTTATAGGTAATATTTTAGGGACCCACTATAAGTTCATTGCATATCAACATGAAAATATCACGAATAAGGAAAATTTTAACATGACTTGTATGAATAACCTACAATGATTTGTCAAAATGTGCCACACCTACAAAATCAGGCACTGTTAATTCGCGATTGGAACACTGCTGATTTTAGAACTGATTTTACAATTTTATTTTGTAATATGATTACTAACTGATCATTCAAGAAAAGAAAATGAGCTGTCCCCATCAATAAATAATATTTAATCTGTTTCTCAAAGTATTTCAGCAGTCTGCATAAGGAGGGATGAGAACCTATGGGAACACATGATTCATGGCTTAGTACAGATAAGAGAGGGGATGTCAAGAACATACTTCGCCTGCTAACCACACGACCTGATTTATCTTCATTTTTTTTTTCTCACCAGGTACTTTACAACCTTTAACATGTACTTGTCTCGATGTCCATATTGCTTAGCATCAAAAGTATTTCACACCTCCCCTTTTTGAAATTCCAGAAACTGCCCTGCAATCTCAAGAAATTGAACTTGTGGACTGCCATTGCCTGGCACAATCTCTCCCACATCGGGCTCCATTTGTGCTGGTATAGACAAGGTCACCAACTGACATCGGCCCACGTCGCAGGCACACCGTTGTTTGTCCACGTTTGTCTTACCTAGCGGAATCACTGGATGTCGTAAATACATCAAACATTTGAGAAGATAATGAATGCAATGGAAATGCCAGAGAGGGGAGAGGGGGGGGGGGGGGGGTCGGTGTGGAAGAGGAAGGGTTGAGGGAAGGGGTATCACCAAAATGACAACCATTGGCAGACAAACTCACAGATAAACCTCAACAGTTCACTGTGACTAACTCTCCATGAACAAGCATTAAATATTCCTTCCATTAATCTATTCAGACTACAGGATAATAATACCTCATTCACCGGATAATTTCACTCACAGATCTATATATAATCTCTTATTTGCCATTCGATATGAGCCTTGAACAAGCCAATAAACTGATAAATAGGACCATTGGTTGACAGCGTGCCAGAAACCAAATATGTATTGCCCGTTTCATGGGATCTATACATAATTGATATCAACATACATGTAAACGTAAGGTATACATAAAAGACAGATGTACATCTCATTTCAATATAAAATATGATAAAAATCAACATACAAAAAGAAAATATAATTCTTATGTCTAAATACAATTTATAGGACAAAGAATTCTGTCAGTGTAGAAAGTGTTAATGGTTGTACAAACAATACAGAACAAAATCATTTTGAATCTGGTGTAATAACAACATTATCGTTGTTAAGAATAAAACAGCAATGACTGTAACAGTTACCAACTAGACCAACCATAAATGTGGATCTGATAAAAAAGTTTTATTATCAATAACAGCTATAGAAACTAACTTTAAAACTTACTAGCCTGATCAGTGATACAAATAACAAATGTTATGAATTTCTACTAGCCCTTTAAAGCATTGGGAGAAATGGCCCATGCACTAGCAGGCTAGTGTTAATTTTGGTCCCTGCAATAATAGTGTCAGGTTATGATCCTAATTTTGATTTATGATCATTCTCATTCATTATATTCATGCCTCCATTCAGCATGTTTAGAAGATTGCTAAATATCAAATACTTTCAGTCTTCGCTCCAACTTCCAAAGAATGAAAAGAACATTCAATAGACGGAAATAACCGAGACATTGAAATAGCATTTGGTTCATTGCGAACATAATTTCAACAATAAACTGCAAACACATTAACAGTGGACTGGTTCTACCAGTATATCTATCCGTGTGTTCCCGAGCACATTTCCCTTGACTTCAAGGATCACAGACTTCATTGACACGTCAATTATTACTTATGTTCCTGTCAACAATGTCATACAATGACAGTCTGTGTACCACAATAGTGTGGCTAGCCTTGGTATGAGACCACAGACAGATGATAGGCCATTGCAACGGCCGATTGGCCAAAAGATTGGCTTTGACATCAGGAACCACATTTGGTTGATCATGACTAGTTCTTGGACATTGAATTTGAACATGCCTTAGACTTGTGACACCTGATCATGGCTAGTCGTATGACATGTATATCCAAACCATGGCTAGTCATATGACATGTATATCCAAACCATGGCTAGTCATATGACATGTATATCCAAACCATGGCTAGTCTTATGACATGTATATCCAAACCATGGCTAGTCATATGACATGTATATCCAAACCATGGATAGTCATATGACATGTATATCCAAACCATGGCTAGTCATATGACATGTATATCCAAACCTGGTCTGCAGTTTCTAGTTCAAAATGCATATAAAATAGATTAATAAGTTCAGATATTGTAAGAAACAATACTGGTATTTATGTGAAATTAGAAAACAATTATTTAGAAAGCGCAGGATCTCAGGATACAGTAATGCAAGTGTACCGTATGTCGTAGGTGCAACTGTATTGGGTTTTCTTTTTATTGGGATTTAGAGTTACTTTCAAGATTTGTTCACTTATATCAATGCTCGTCAGTTTAGGGCAGAAGGAAACCTGCAACATCCATAGCGCTGAATGTTGCAGTAAATCGGTGACTATCAGACCAAGGATGACAACCGCATTGCCATGGTACAGACAGCGCATCCTATCAATATCACATCAGAAAGGTTACTTTTGCAAACATTGATGCCGGGTTCACGAGATGGAATTTGAACCCGGGCCCTATGGCTCAAAAGTCCAAATATTCTACCATTCTACCATTGCTTTCAGTGTAAATCTGTTAGTGGTGGATGTGTAAAGGGTGGCCTGCTACGAGTGGCACATTATTGCTTTCAGTGTAATTCTGTTACATAACAGTGGTGGATGTGTAAATTGATTGATTGATTGATTGAATTAATGTAGGGTGGCCTGCTACGAGTGCCACATTATTGCTTTCAGTGTAAATCCATGAACATTATCATTTATCATTTTATGATATCTCAACGCCACTCTTTCATGCTACACGTGTCCTTAAACAAATATTTACTAGGCTAATTTCATCACAATAATTATTGACAAATATTCCTCACAGCATACTTGATCAGCCGATGCCATCCAAAACACAATATCTGCAGAATCAATATAACACTGTATGGTTATTAATATTGATGAATCATACGATTGCATCAATACTGGGACACGGTTGAATCTAATGAACCATTTTCTATTTATACGACCACTGACCTGATTAGTTTGGGTAACAGGACCATGCCGATCCTGAGATTTAAACCCTAGTTTCTGGATTGTGAGTTCAACGGTCTACCAACTGAGCCAAAGGAGTAGCTCATCTAGTATAGCCAAGACCAGTATGAGCATCTTATATCACATGGCTACATTTATAATACTATTTTCCTACAAGCATCCTCAAGCATAACCATCAAGTGGATCCTTTAACTCACTCCATGCTGGAGGCAACCGGATATGCCCTAAATATCCGTACCTGTGTTTAATCCAGCAGGGAGAGGGTATTTTGTGAACCTATCCGACCAATTCATTTTTAACCTTCTCCTGGCTGGAGGTAACTTGAGATGTCCAATGGAGCTCTACATGTTCGTAATCCAACAGAAGATTAAAGACTTTTTGTATTAAGGCTTAAACTATATGTAACCCGAGGACCATTCTGATCCTGGGATTCGAACCCGAGTTGTTGGATTAGAGTTTACTGCTCTACTGGTTGCACTAAATTGGTACCCATTGAACCAAGACCAGTACAAGCTCATATCACACACAGCTACATATATATGTACAACCACTAGGCATGAAGTTTCATGAATAATTCAATGTAATTTTAGATCACTTATGCTGAAATGCATGTATGCTCCAATAGCTCATCATGCCAGGATTGAAATGAAGTGAAAATATGTCATGTAATTTGGGATATACATTTCAATAATTCTGTTAAAGAAAAAAAATATTTGTTGAGGAATTAGTGTCAGAAATACACATGTCCACTGATTGTAAACACTCTATACGACACTTTCAAGGAAGTATTTCACCAAACTACCAAGCTCTGCAACTGTTTCTGATAACTGAAACACATATTGAACCAACTCCTCCCTGGAGAGTATGGACTTGCCCATCAACTTGGCATTGAAGAAAGATTCTGTCCCCACATGGATATCATCCCTTTGATACATCTGGAAGTACTGATAGATTAGATACCACTTGACCTATCTCTGTATTATTCACTGCTGCAGTGAAGAGAAAGTATTTAGTCAATAGTGTTTACTTCTAAGACACAGAGAAATGAGATATGACTTGCACATGGACCTCTGGTGCAATCTTATAAAGTGTGGCAATGCACCACATCCCTAGCACCACATCCCTCCTGCTAGTGCACCCCATTCCACCAATATATTGTTCCTGAGTGGAGCCATTCTCCAATATTGACAGGAGCAATTGTCTGTCCTTAGTGAACATGATCATAGAGACCGACCCGCTTCATAGCTCGATGAAGTCGTAGATCTGATGTCGTTCTTTTGTCCTAGCTTAATCACTTCAACATCACAGATACTGTTAAGCTTACACCCTGAATCAACTCATCTCCGACCGTCATCAAAATCTCTGGTAAAACCATCGTTCCAACCAAAACAACCACCACACAATATCATAATAATAATAATAATAATAATGTGCAGTTTTATATAGCGCCAAATTCATGCTGATGTCAGTGATTAAGCTAGGACATAAGAATAACATAATTTCCTCATGTAAATCCATGCCTTCATTGATATGCCATAAAACAAGTCGCTTTTGACATCATTCCTAAATTGCATAGAATATATCTAATATATGCAAGAAAGTGGATTCATCTTGTATTTTTAAGTACACATAATCCACTATGCTATACAGCAAGCATCTGGTCAGAAGAACCTTCTACAGAGTGTAACAAGAAGGCCTAAATAAATATGTTGAAAAAAACATGACACTCACCGGAGTCATCTCATCTCGTTCTGAATCTGGTGTGGCTGATGACTGTTTATCCAGCGAGAAAGTCCTGTTTAGTGACGTGGTACTTGTTGATAAATTGTCACCAATATTGATAAGCGATTGTCTTGAAGCATATCTCTCCGGCATTCCCGACGACACTAAATGTCTGTCGGACACTACAAATTTCCCAGACACAGAGCCAGTACTTTCATCGTCAGACAACATACTCTCACTCAGAGCGATCTCAGCTCGTTTCAATTTCTTCAAATTTCCCAATGCCATCATTTTTGATTCCGTAATAATCTTTCGAAACTCACTATCATACTCTTGCTTCATTTTACCAAATTCTTTGTCCATTTTCTTGGCGTCTTCACATTTCTTCTTAAATTTCGATTCCCACAATAAATTTTCATCCTTCACCTTCTGGATTTCTTCCTCCATTCTACGTAGCAAGTCCATGTCACGAGGCAGCTGGACAACTTTAGGTAATGTTTTGGTGCTCTCCGTATCCTGTTTGTCTTTGTGCTCCTGTTCATTCTCCGATTGTTTTACTGTTTCCAGTTTGGTTTGTAATTTCTTGATCTCCTCCTCCTTGTACTTGAGAACTTGTTGCAGCTCTTTATCCTTCTCTTGTAACATAACCTCCTTAACTTTGGAAACTTCCTTCTTCTTTTCATTGTTTAACTTTGTGGCAAGCAGGTCCATTTCATACTTTCTATCTTCGTCATATTTCTCCTTGATGTCGCGAAGTTCGCGATTTTTTTCTTTGCAGACCTGTTTGTTTCTGGACTTCTCCATGTCCAGATCGCTGCGTAAACGTGCCACCTTTCTTCGGTAGTCTTCGAGCTGGGTGTGTCTGCGTGAGTGATGTCTGGGACCCTCGGACTTAGCGCTGGCTGGACTGGACGCTCGGCTCGGACTTATGTCGCTGAAGTCCAGCTCGTATTCGTCTCGAAGGCTCAACCGACTGGAATTAAAATATCGCCGTGGTAATGCACCATTCAGTGCCATGACGTTGGCACAATAATGGTCAAATTAATGATAATTTGGTTGCTTTTAAACTGGAAATATTTTCCAGGTTTCTTAAAAGAGTAATGCAATGCCACCAAATGTTAATATTGAGTCACATCACGATGTTCACGTGGTAACTGTACATGACACCTGTAGCAATGGTAGTCACAAGTTGAGATCGACATTTACATGTATAGTCCTGTAAATGTTCTTGTTAAAAGTATACCCGTCCTTCTTGAACCTTCCAGAACTTGTACAAACAAAAATAATTTGAGGTAGTTCCATCTACACATGGTCCACTGGGTGTTTCTGCAAACCTAACGAATACTTTCCAAAACAACATCCATTGGTTATCATACACACTCTGGCCTAAAGCACAAAGGCTATCAGAACGGATTATCCATTGGCGTTGATTCTAATTACAAGACAGCATGAATAGGTAACCCTGTGGCACGTCCAAGTGTCAGTCATATATCGGAGGTTAATCTGCAGGATGTGTCCTCTAGGAATTCCTTGGCTGGGGTACTGTGGGTCGCCTAGCTGTGGGCACCTATGTCAACAACCGTGGGTCGGAAGGCAAATGTGATTCTATTCCTCTCTTCATCTCTGTGCACAGCCCAGATACAAACAAAAAACTCGGCAAGATATCCTCCAATATGTTCAGTTGGATATCACAGTCTTCTTTTCCTGGTTTTAATTAGGATTTTCCTTTTAAATTGGATTACGTGTAATGTGTTGTATGGAAATAATGACAAATAATTGTCCATGTCAAATATGATAAATATGCATGAGTATATTCTCAAGAATGAATGAAATTCCCTTGATGTGTAAACAGCTGGTAAACTGTTTATATCACACTATGACAGCGATAATATATCATGTCATAATACTGTCATAATAACTGTCAAAGAGTACATTAGTTAATATATGGTTGTATCATTATCTGTTAACAACTGTTGTACTGAATACTGTATGTAACTTGATCAGGTGTCATTACTTACAATGAATGAACCTGCATGTACCATTGCATGCCACTGTCATATTGATGTATAGCTGTCATTGCAACTATTGATACTACAGGGTATTGGAATCAGCTGAGAATTGTTCACAGACATGGTGACAAAGGAGAAGACTGATTGAACCCTTAACTTGAACACAACTCGTCCTCGGTGTTAGAAAACAACTTATAAATACAGTTTGTTTGTTGCCGTTACTCCATAGCACAAGAGGCAATGTTTACATTTAAAAGCGTTATAACGAGGGCGGACGGGTATCCACGTTGTTTGTCGGCGTCTCTAATATGAAACACGTCACCATGGCAGCTGATGAGGAACCATCGTTATATCGCTGCTGCTGCATACGATACATGCATGTATATGGACGTTATATAATCTCCTATCCCTTGATTGTGAACGATCGCATTTCCATTTCACACCACATGTATCCCTGCGTATCCATTCCCGCGATCTATAAGACAAAGTCACACGTAATCCATCTGAAATTTGCAACTAATGACTATATGTACACGGGCTTGTATATTTCGAGACGATAGGTAGGAATCCATTCACTGATTGCACAGACCACACGTGCAAACTATTTCCATTCATCGGACAAACCGTCTGTGTGTGTGTGTGTGTGTGTGTGTTCCGGTATTAGGCACCGTAGACAGGTAAGGCCTGCGTTGATTGAAAACATGTACGAACAGGCTTTTCAGTACCGCGTGGACTCGTGAAACCGTCGTCAGCTCATGCTCACCGCGCTCATCACGCTCTGCACGTGCAGACTGTTCTGAAATGTACACAGCTCCACGTGTTTGTCAATTTCATTAACTAGGCTACTTTTCCATGTTGACAGTTCCGCTATGGTAGGCCTAATGATTATCCACGCCCATCCATATTTCTTGATTGAACCTTTCCTTGCTGTAAATAAAATATAGACTACGGTACTATCTATATAGCTATTTCTTGGGCCCTAGCCAGATCACTTCAATGTTGTTGTCCTTAGAAATCATACGTCACGTGACAATAGGCTTTTGCTATCTAGAATAATAACAGAATATGCATGATATGTGTACAGTAAAAATAAATAAAATCGCGCATTTGATGTTTGTCGAGGCTTATGTTGCTAAGTGTACAGTTTGTGTCCAATGACTTGATTATCGGCAGATATGGAAACCGATAGGTCTATAGGCCATACTACAGGTATGCTTGCATGCATGTAGGCCTAAACAAACTTATTTTAAAGGCATAATATCACAGATATTTATGGTTGTTTTGGACTAGTTCTTAGCTATAACTGCAAAGTACATTCA
>JAUTBV010120308.1:0-13161 GCA_032361325.1 Lepetodrilus fucensis
TTTTATAATGACGTACTTCCTCTTTTGTAAAGACCTCTAGATATAGTGAACACCTCGAGTGTATTCCCGTGCCCTCTCACTGACCTCCAATCTGTTTATTTGGATTATGCAGTGTGAAACCTTGGCCTAGTATTGAAGTCAACGTATTAAAAGTCATAACAAAACATTATGTGGGTTGATATGAGCAAACATTCAAAATAGTTTTTTTTTATCAAGTTATTGTCCATGCAGAAATTTATTTCAGGGGGGTAGGATAACCGCCCACATAACATTTTCATTTCTAACATTAATATAATAAATACATTGAATATATTGAATGCATATTTCTATGTTCAAGAATTAAACAGCAATGTAAACGATAAGGACGTGATATGTAAAAACCCGATCGTAAATGAAGAATAGGTTGTCCGATCAGTTATGAATTTGTTAACATGTTCACGGTCATACAAGTGCTACTACGATTGATAAGGGATGTAATACGTAACAATTACGCAGGACATTGTGCCCGGAGTTAGGGTTATTACTGGACAATTCAGGGCGCATTGTCTGAAACTTGTAAAGATGCTGTGATTGAAATATAGTGATCTGACCGAAAACACATTTATTTTCTCTCAAGAAAACCATTAACCATATTTCTTTACATACATAGTCTAAATCAGTTAAAGGTTCGTCGAGTATTCTATGATAACATTGATACCGGTAAAATCGTCATTACCGAACCACAGCCGAGAGAGGAATTGTCGACATCGGTGTTGTCGGATTAGCCTGTTTAACTGCTCATGTGTCTCATTAACTATAGACAATCCGCGGGTGTGTCTGACCCCCAAGGCACGATATTTAAATTGTGCATCTATGACGCAAGCTTTGCTATGAATGAACAACGAATATTGCCCCCAGTAATGCATTGATAAAAGACATCAAGGAAATGATGCCATAACTACCCTGACAAGAGGGCGTCTTCATAATGGGAGACTAACCATTCCGGATAATTGTGATGCATGGTGGAAGTGTATGAAATTAGTTTTGAGTAAATGGAACTTCTTAGACGATGTAAAAATGCCTCAGGGAAATACACGATTCGTCTAGACTGTTGAAACAGAGTCTTGTTACAACTATTTAATTAGGAGGCAATTATTTATTCATTGCTAAATATAAATAATATACGCCTGTTATTGTCAGAGATTGAACATATACACGATGTTGTTCTTTCATGTAATTATTTCTTCGAGATATAGTACTGACTTATTACGCAAGACAAACTATTTTGAGGTATGTCATTATTTCAAATGCTAGTATTTGATGCCATACATTCCGTCTTTATTTGATTGGGTATTATTACGTAAATTGAAATGAGGAGTTATAATTAAATTTGTAATGTCAATAATCATAAATCTAAGAGCATTTAACTAACAACAATCTGATGAACAGTATTGTAAGTCGGTTGTCCAGATATAGATATGTGATTTTACTAGTTTTACTTAAAACAGTGGCTTGTTCTGAACGTGGAATCGAAGGATCCAGGATTTTTAAACTTTAAATGCGTACAATTTATGTTTTTCTTTTGTCTGGCTAGTTAACTATGCAGCAGTAACGTATGCTTCTTACTGTATACATGACACTGAATGTAAAATGCGTATATTAATCAGTTTCGTAGAAATTAAATTCAAAGATAGCTAACATTTGTGTAAGTATTTCCATCTTCATGGCAATTTATTCAGACATACAGTTAGTTGCCTACGGAAAGTATTACTCAGGAGTAACGAATATCTCGAACGAAATTCACGCTACCAATAATGCTTGCGTTTTCACCTGTACATCCGTAAGAAGGCACATTTTAGGTCACAGGCCTAGGATAGTCAATACACATAGTATGGCATGTTTAATAGCACTAAATGTGTATCTATGAACAAGTATAAATATGTCTCTACTGGCAGGAATTTCACTAGTAACGTATGTATTCTGCAGCTTGCGACATATCTTTTGAACAACGCAATAAATATAAGTATATTCATATTATTTAAATTTATCATATTCAAATTGAATAAACATTTGTGATTTGCTGTTGTACCTTGACATACTACTCGCTAAAACTATAGCATCTAGTGTTTGATATCGGTGGTAATTCATAGCTGAATACAGAAGTTAAGTTGGCAACAGGCAAAGTAGGCAGTATTTCATATGTTTAGACATTAATTAAATAGAAGTACTAAACATTGTTAATATGATTAAACTTTTAAAATGTCAATGAATCCTAGTCGTGTGGGAAATGAATAATAGTTCAATTATATATATATATATGTATTCTCTGTATTTGGCTGGCAACAGTAAATGTATATACATGTAATTAGTGAGGATGACTCATAGCTGCAGATTCACCAATAGTACAAAGTAATCGTAGCATTGTATAGATCTTAATGACAGCAGGAGGTATGAAAAGTCATTTGGCCCACTCGTCGGATGTGTTAAACGTCATGTCTAGTATCTAGAAATGATATAAATGCAATGACAGATTGATTACATCTCGAGAAAACGGACAGCTATAATAAACTGCAACCCGAATGGTGATCAGTGAGTTTCAGCACGCTCTGTACTTGTGTATCTGATATAATGACGACGTACACGCATTACTGTCTGTAGGCACATAACTGAAGAATTGAGACTGCTATTTTATGCACTAATGGATGTAACTAGACGTGTACGCTGACCCTATTCAGGAAAATACAGCCGCAAATTTTGTCCATTGGAAATCTGTAGATTATTTCTCACGAATGTACGGTTTTCCGTTAATATTATATTCAAGGAATGTACAATTTTGAAATTCATCATTTGAGATTGTGTGGACTACAGCGTACCGTGACACATGATCAAACATTGAAAATTATCTTGACTACAGTTAGAATCGAACTCGAGACTTCTCACTGCGTGTCATACGCTTTACCATCTGAGCTAATGTAGGGCACAACAAAAAAGCAACCAAAATTCATCAAGTCACAGTAGCAAGCAACAGCACACACGGGGCTCGGACGTTCTTTGTCACGAATTGTCTGTTACTAGGATGTTATCCTATACAGAGGTATATGCATTAATATCGACCATGGATGACATCAGGTGTTGTATGCCTAACATATGATTACCATGTTATGAGAGGTGGTGTCTACTACAATGACAGAACAAGAACACGTGCTTCCGTAACCTTGTCATTCAGCGCAACAATCACCTCTCATCTGTCTCTCGAGGACAGTGCTCATATACATCAGAGGATCACGTACACAATGATTATCCACAAGTTCCCTTGTACTAGCACCATTGGTCATTTTGTCATGCAGCAGTATAGCAAATGGCAACATCACTGCATGATCTTACTGTCACGTGACGTGCATCTGTCAACATGAACAAACAGACTGTCATTCTATGGCCAAACTTCATCAAGGATAATTTATACGGAAACGTATGACATAAATTCTGTTGGCAGTTATATTGTTTGGACAAAGGACTATTTGCAAATGCTTATGTTGCCTACAATGATATATATATATATATATATACTATACATACATTGATGAATTACATGTGCTTACATACACAGACTATTTGATTGTGAGGACTGTAGAATGACAACCACTTATAATGAGTCCTATTTTTGAATGATATGGGAGAATGCCACAGAGCCTTAGGAAAAATGGAAACGAGTTATATGAGAACCTACCGGGTAGTTAGACGCTGAATCTTCTCTGAACGGGAAGTAAGCCACTACTGATTACCGACTGGAATAGATGGCTTATGTGGACGGAGGATGGCGGTATTACGATTATTACAAGATACCTGCTGTACATACCATAGTTCAGGCTAGAGTTGGTTGAGCAGTATATTTAGATTTAGCTGAGGATGAACATCGACGTTGTCCCAAGGCATTTCTGTATCAGAGTACGGCACGATGACAAGAGAAAATTGGATTTAATATTGCTTGGGAACATTTAACCTATATGATTGATTATTCCTGTTCAACGTGTAGATGCATCTAATAGTTATTAGTAAAACCGGGTTTTGTGGAGATTCTATCCATTTTCGTGTTTAGTAGAAATCCCGGACCCTCACAAATTGCCAGCAAACATCCTATGCGTTTTATGTTTATCCGTTTTGTGTTAAATGGTTTATACCTTGTATCAGTTTTATGTTTATTCGTTTGGTGTTAAATGGGTTCATACTTCCTTGGATCAGTTTTATGTTTATCCCTTTTGGTGTTAATTGAGTTTATTACTGGTGGATAACCTACCAGTGGCGTTTAGAGCCGATGTGACTTTTTGACCCTGTGACAATCATCAGACATATGTTTGGTTAGCGTCATGGCTACAGGGATGCACATTGACATTATTGTCTACTTAATGATACCATTCGCTTTTGTATGCGTATTCTTAATAACACATTTTCCACCAAAACCATGCAATTTACGATACTAATACGTGTTGTGTGATGTCACAATTTCACCAATGAAAATGAAACAATGGAAGACAGACGTATTAAACATTTTGTTTTTATACAAATCTACATCAGACTTTGTGTTGAGACGAAAACACTCAAATATCCATTGAGATTGGATTCAATATTTACAGTTGAGTGGTACCAGAAAGCATCAGCTGGAAACATAATAATCTCGCTGAAGATCTAGTTGGATCATTCCACACATTTATCTTGTCCGCCAGAGGGCGCTACCACGGTCCGAGCACTAACTGTGCCAATAGAATCCATTGATCCTCTAGGCGTGTTCAGAATGTGAGTTGAACGACGTCGGCGTCTATTGACTTGACACATGCTGTGTGCCAGGATAGCGACTTCCAATAGCGTCCACCATTCGGAACACACTTCAAATTGACCCAATTAAAGGAAATCATGGACGTATGATGGCAGAGATGTCCTGGCACATATGGTCAGCTATTATAACTAGCTTGATGACAAGGGTGTCGTTGACAGTTATTAAACCACTCTCTCATCCCCTACTTGTATAGAACCTTGCATATGTTTATCAAACACAAGAGAAAATATACCATGTAATTAAGCCCCAACTTGGATAGCCGCTGAATAGAGTCAACAGGATACGGACAATCTAGATCAAGTAACCTACTTTGGCAAATAGAATCAGCGGTCCAGGAAATTGATTCTTTCCGTCACCAATTCATTCATTCCATCTCGCCTACATTAAAGTGTCTAGGCATTACTGATAAGACACTAATACTGACCAATAAACACGAAACCTCTTGGTTTTAAAAGTTAGGATATATTTTCTTGTAGAAATAGTTTCTTGAAGAATACGAATATTTCAAAACGACTATGACTCCAATGGTAAATCGTAGTTCTGAATAACAGTACACTGCTATATAATACCTCATAATTGGTTTCCATAACTATTTAATAAGGGGAAGATGGTAATGTGGTTAGTGCTTGTCAGTAGAAACAAGAATGATTAGATTTCAAAATCGGTTAATTATATTAGTTGTACCGAATTTTGGATGTTTGCCATATTCAAGAATTCTCATAAATGCCGATTTGAAATAGCTTACAATGAACAGGCGAACACTTTGGATGTAGATCTGGACTCGATGACATGCCATAGCGCCACCATATCTCATAACGTCAGTAACAAGGACAGTGACACGGCGTACGAAGACGTTAGCACTTCCCCAAGGAGCGTTAATACCAGTATTTATTAGTGCAGAGGTCCCAGGCCAGAAGTAGAGATCGGATAGGTTAAATCCTCTCAGCGATATCAATATGTAAGAATGTTCCGTTAGTGAAAATAGCATAGTACTCTGAATTCAGTTTGGTAATTTAGAACATACATGCAATGTCATGACTGGATGTCAGTTGTCATAGTTATCATATAATTATATTTTAAAAGATCTCTACAAAGGCCAAACACTTTGTTATGTGACTGACTTGAATATGACAATAGTCATTGACATAGTTCCCTCTAGTAATGCTCTTACATTGGTACAGAAAAGTCAGGTCGCCGTACTTACATGAAGTGAGGTAGCTCAAGACTGCAAATATAGTTTAGAAGTCAATGTGTAAGTAATGAGACAACTTGACCTATGTGCGTTGTTAGACCCTGGTGTATCTAATTGGAAATAATTAGATTTATCAGAGGTGTCTATCCTCTAGAGCCGAAGGCGTTGCCGAAACCAGAGACTAGTCTGTGCTTTTCGGGTTAGAATCTTAAAGAACATAACCTTTCTATGGATTGCTTCTATCGCAAAGCAGAGACTTAATTTTAAGCCGTGAAATACTGTTATTGTCTTCTTCAGTGTGCAGGTAATGTTATACAATAATTACATTTGAATACCAATGGATCGTGATCAATACACACGGTCAAATTCAAACTGGTGTTTTTCTGGCGTCCCTTAATTCGATGCTAGAGAGTGCTGCGGGATCAGCATTGGACAACGCGGCCATAGGGATAATTGTATTACTTTGGACATGTTTTGAAACAGAAATACAATTAAGCTTAGAGCATGAATCCTGTATAGTCTATGGGTCGACCAAGAAAGTCAGCAAAATGCTAAGCTGCCCCCAAGTCCCACCTATCCATGCTACCGGAAACCTGGATGGTATTGTACAGGTTCCAATCATAGTCTACCGGTTAATGCCATCGATCGGCTGGAGTTCGTATATACCTTATTAAACCATCTTAAACGACATCTATGTAAAACATACACACACATACACGCACATACACACATACATACACACACACACACACACACACACACATTGTTTAGTGTATTTGTCTAGGTCCGGTATTAAATGTTCTTGTTTATTACACAAAGAACTCCATTAACGTCTAGTATGTCTTTATACTGCAGTGTTTTGAGCTTCTATATTTGGTTGTATCAGATCTAGAGTGGACATAGTGTACGACTCTAGCACACTTACAATACATGAGTCAGCTTCCTGTCTAGGAATGACCAGCCTGATGACGTACATGTAGCTTCCAAATGTGGCTGGAAGAAAAAGACATCAGTTGAAACCCGGAAGTAGTGTATCTGAACGTTGTTAGCATATACATTTAGGGTTGTCTTGACTTATTTAATTAACTATTCTCCATTATAATCAGAGATGGTATAGGTCATAGACTATAGGTTAAAGTATATATGTTATATTATATGTAATATTATATGTTTATAGGTTACAGTATAGGTTATATTACAACTTTAAAAAAACTATTTTAACCATCATGTGAGTGAGCGACGACTGCTGGGTCTGTTACATTTGGCAGGTAAACTATAGGTTATAGTATATGAAATAGTATAGGTTTATAGGTTACATTATAGCTTATAGCATATATTATATACATATAGTTTGCTTTTGATTAGACATGGTTAGACATGGTTAGACACATATGATGTATCGACCCTAATTTCCTCTTAATACGAATTCATCAAAGAATGTTATTGGAGTACATTAAATGTTTGCTACATTCTTTTGTACAGATAAATTCTATATGGAGACCCATGTTACTAGCTAGCAATATACTGTGGTTGTATAGTTTCTTTTGGGATTGCCTATCGTGCAATCCTTGGAGAATAGTTCATTACGATCCCCGTAGCGTGTGTGTGATTTCACTTCGAGTAATAGTTATTTGACATGCAGTAGACAACTAAGCATTTATACTGCAATTGCTTGGGAACAGTTTATTGTTCGTAGTTAAAGATGTCTCATATTATGACCTATCTGCACTACGATGGTACCAATATGGGGCAATACCAATATTGTCTTTTCTAATTGGATTACACAGAACACTTATCACGCGTCCTTTACAAATACAAATCAGATCTATTCCCCAGTAAATGCAACTCATAAAAAAAGGAAACACGGATCTACATGTCGAGAATGATTATTCTATGTAATGGAATTCCTCCCAAATCTCTTTGATTCTTCGTTTTTATCTATGTTTTTGTAGCTTCGGGATGGAAGATTTCCCAGTTCGGAAGTATGTAAGTTATCGTTGGCCGGGTGAAATCTCGACATGAGTACACAGCAGACGGCAAGAGGCACGAAGCGACGTGTTAATTAGTCGTACTTCTGGAGCAGATCAGACAAGGTGAACTGATAACAGCCGGGTAAGTTGGTCGTCAGTGACACCCGTGATGGATGACGTAGTAATACCAGCGGTGACCGAGCAAAAAGGACGCCTGTTGTTTGGTCCACCTATACTCATGGGGAGACTGGAGCCATGTATCAGAACGGGTGGTGGACATTGATGAAACTGTCCGGATGATGATCACTTTCAATTGTCTGGATCGATGTCTTAGATTTTCTTTTTGAAATGAGATTCCAGGTTCATTCATCAACAATTCGAAGAAGTAGTGACATGAGACAGGTGTCGTACACGAATGATGATGTGCCTACACACAGTTGTTGGATATGCCAATGAAGATCATTATTAAACAACAATCCACAATCGGGAACCTTAATGACTATGGAAATGTAATATTAGTAGTTAAAGTCATAACATCACAGATATGTATGGTTGTTTTGGACTAGTTCTTAACTACAACTGCAAAGTACATTCACTTGACATACATACAATCATGTTTGTACTTCCCAAAACCTTTCCACCGCTGTATGATGGACAACATTGCACTGCAACACCAATACTTTGAACCGAATGTATTAATCAGCTGTTGTCAATATGAATGTGGTCGTGTTACTTTTTGCTGTTATTCATATGCATGCAAAGGGATATAAATCCAAGTGGTACGACTACATTTTCTAAGAATTCAAAGTGAAACGACCAGATTTTCTTAGAATTCAAAATGAAACAACAAGACAAAGACAAGATAAATAGCGGAACGTTCCCTATAGTCTATTCATATAAAACATTAATAACTATTGAGTACTTGGCACTAAGTACATCAGTACATAACTGAATCGAGCGTAATTAGTCTCAGATCGAAATTCTTTTGTCCATTATACAGACCTATCAACTGTGATATTAGGCCTTTAATAGCTAGAAATGTAACATATCTCACTTATATACACTTGAGATTTTGCTAACGTCTTTGTAGTAAAACAAACACCCACCAACAGTTTTGTATAGTTATTCTAATGCAGTTAATCTTTAGCTTAACAGAAGACAACAAGTTGCAGACATCATGATCTAATCACAATATATGATTGCCAAGTCCATGTTAACCAAAGATAATTATATCGACCTACACAATATATTACCATAGTAGTTTAGCCAGTCAATGAGTTCTAGAAACCATTCTAACTACAGCAAAACAGCGGTTATAGTGATTGCATGTGTTCCGTGGACAATTGCAACATGCTCTTGTCTCACTTATAAGAACATTACTTCATTGTAGCATAGTGGAATCCGAAATTACGTTGTGTTTTGTATTTTACTCGAATAGATCCAAGACTTGATTGACCCGTCCTGATTCCGAGTATTCGAGTACTCGTAGAAAGCTTAGTGATTATTTTTTTTTTTTTGTATTTTTTTTTTTGTATTGGGGTTTAAAGTCGCATTATAGAATCTGTCACTAACATCACGACTTGTTTAGTGAACCAATAATGTTCCAGAAACTATGGTGAACGACTATTACTTAGTAGGAAGCCACTAATTGTCAACATGAAGTCATTACCATTATTGTAGTGTTGGATAGATCACATATGTCCTTCTTTAAATCGTTCTCAAAGACCAGCAATACACGTTTTTGTAAGGAATCAATATGTCATTCAAATAGAACTATCTGTATTCCATTTGATAGTTCCGTAAAACTTGTCTCTCATTACACTATTAGGATTGCCTTTGTGAATTTGTTCTTTCAGAAAAAAAAACAATTTCATTGCCCGATATCTAGATGAAGCTATACGTGTCTGAACTACATAGTCTATATTGATGGATAAACGCACTACGTGCAGCTTTGAAAGTACAAATGGAACGGCTCACCTAATTTGAAACAATGGAACTGTGAACTAGTTAATAACTGTCAATGGCATAGTGTAAAGAAAAAATAAGGGAACTTCCTCGACGGAATTAGCTTGCATGCGAATGTTATATATTCCGACTAGTTCATGTTATGTTGTCCGTGAGGTGTTTGTGTGGATAGAGGGCAATATATGGTTTTTGGCCGATTAGTTTGCCTAAATACATTAAATTGTAATTAGATTTGTCAGATAGTAATCGTGCACACTGGACACTGATTAATTCTGTAAACTCAACTGTTGTACAAGGATGAAAAGCGAGTTTAACCTCCTTTGTTCTTAGTAAAATTAAAAGGCAATAAACAATAACCCGCTTAAAATAAATTTACTTCGGGACAGATACTTAAGAATTAGATATATCAGTTTTAAAATGTGTTAACACATTTAATGTAGGGGCCTATCTTAGAAGTACCCTGTACACGAACACTCAGCGACTTGTCTCTTCAAATGGTAAATATCAGCATAACACGTGTAGTAGTACATCCTGTTTCCGGCTATAACTATCTTAAATGCTAACAATACATATAAATACTAGCTCAATAGAAAATATCACAATTGCTCTGTGTGGACTATCATGATCACTAGGAAGCATGACGTTATTCATCTTCTAAATCTCGGGCCCAACACCTCCCTAAACATACGCTACTACCACGTGCAAGTACAGTTCCGGCGTCTAGAGGATGAACATTCATATGCGTTGTCATCAAGTGTCAGATTATTTTAAAAGGAGTCATACACGTGGGAGATTTCACCTATGCCCATTTGTATTATTGGTCATACATACTATCTAGGGCAATATTAGCAAGAATACGAACGTTCAGGCATGAAATGTCACGTAAACCCATCAATCACACTATGTGGTACAGGATCATCAGCTCTACCACTTTGATTTTGGTGTATGAGTCACTTTAAAGAACAAAGATAGAATATAAATACTTAATAATGAAACGTCTGACATATATTAAGCGGTAGCTAGGTATATAATGTCAAAATAACTCCGACTTAATTGGCAATAAAAATGTAATTAGCTGGAGAATGAAAACGAAGAGAAATACCTGAAAGGCCAAGTGTTAAAGAAATGTCATTGCCTCTACCTAGTGTGTTGTTTCGACGTATCTTAGATCCAACTGTCCAACCTTATCAGATTCATTGTGGACTAAAAAGTCGCGCCTGTCATAGATACCATTGAACAGATGCATTGGTAACAAATGTGTAACAAATAAAAATATATTCCATGGAACTTTGTCAGACTGAATCATATTGGTTAGTGCAGTTAGGGCACACGAACGACACACAAAGAAATAGCATAGCTAAACAATATATTTCTTCCGCACTTAAAAACCTTACATTGATAGACAGACAATACACCAATAGTTGGAAACGTATTTCAAGTACAGGTGTAAAACAATGGAAGTGTTATCCGCGAAAGTGTGTTACCATTGTATATACTTTCCAATTAAAGGCATAATATCACAGATATGTATGGTTGTTTTGGACTAGTTCTTAGCTATAACTGCAAAGTGCATTCGCTTGACATATATAAACTCATATTTCTTCCAAAAAGCTTTCCACCGCTGTGTGGTTGACACATCTCCAATGCAACCCCCTCCCCGATAGACTGCTTCTTAAAACATCATTCAAAGGGGACGTAACTCTAATGTAATGTAACTCTAACAGTGATGCATCACAGAGAAGATAAATAGCGGAACGTTCCCTTATTTAACACAAGATATCATTATATCTATCGAGTCCTGGGGGATAAGTACATCAGTAAATAAATACTTTTGGGTGAACAAATCATGCGTAATTAATCTCAGATCGAAATTCGTGTGTCCATATATAGGTCAATCAACCGTGATATTCTGCCTTTAAGCTGTATTTAGATATAGTGGTCACTCACTTCGTCATCATCTACACCTGTGGAATCCATAGAAATAATATAATATCAGGAAAAATACATCGGTAGTATTTAGTATCACGTCAAGCTGAGATAAATACATCACAAAGCTACTCAGAGGACTTTCCAAACCGAATGTGTGTGCTATTAACGGATATCCCGGAGGGAAACTACAGCAAACCTTCCTAAAGAATTCTATGGTTTCGTCAAAACAAGCATGACAACAGTCATACATAGAGTCGATGTCATTTACAGTGCAAATCTATCTTACTATAACCTTGTTGTACTTGAAAGTCGTTCAGAATATTGCGTCGTAACAGCTATCATAAAAACAAATCTAAGGTATTAGATAACGATCGTTCCAAAGTACATTGTGGATAAGCAGGGCATCATAGTCGCTGTTAAATGAACAGTTATATAAATAGACACACTATGATCTCCTTTGATAGTAGGTGGTTCACATATAAATATTGATATTCGAAAATAATAGACATTAATAAAGACCAATATTCAATTTGTCAGAATTAGAATGCCGTCACTGAAGAAAAGCAGACTTGGTTGAATACAGATTCTATAGAACCAAAATATTGAAATATGATTATATATAGTACATGTCCCATTAATTTAGAAATCAGTTATTTTTTTCTGGACGTGGTTCCAATAGTATCAATTCTGTATTGCTTTCTTCCATCTAGTAGTGTATCTGTCGATGTTAAACAACTGGGTATATAATAGCTACACACTGCTATTATCTGCTCTGATGTTGGGTACCTGACTGTAGTAATAGAACGTCAAGGTATGGCAACTAGCTTATTTAGTATAACAGAGCAAAGGCGTTCGTAAGTATTGAGAGTAAGTATTAAGTACGCCCACACAAGCACCACGTTTTCTATCTTTTTCTCTCTATATATATATATATGTCTGTCAATCTCTCTCTTCTCTCTGTCTCCCTATTTTCTCTGTCTCTGTCTCTCGCTCTTTCTCTCTCGGTCTCTCTCTCTCTTTTTTTCAATCTCTCTTCTCTCTCTCTGTTTCTCTCTGTCTCGCTCTCGTTCTCTCTCTCGTTCTCTCTCTCTCTCCCATCTATGTCTCTCTATTCTCTCTGTCTGCCTCTCTATTCTCTCTGTCTATCTCTCTCTGTGTCAATCTCTTTTCTCTCTCTTCTCTCTGTCTCCTCTCTCTGTCTCTTTCTCTCTGTGTGTGTCTCTCTCTCTCTCGCGCTCTCTCTCTCTCTCTCTCTCTCTCTCTCTCTCTCTCTCTCTCTCTCTCTCTCTCTCTCT
>JAUTBV010120319.1:0-13160 GCA_032361325.1 Lepetodrilus fucensis
ATCACACCACCCCCGCCCCCCCCCCCCCGATGGGTCCTTTTGCAAATTTTGAAACTAATTGGTGATAATTTTGAATAAAATACAATTATTACTTCAATTATCGTCTATTGGTAATTAGTAGGTGTTCTTTATTTAAAATATGCCATAATTGAAATCAATCCCGAACGCAGAAGCGCTACAGCGGGGGGAGGGGTGTGTGTGTGTGTGTGTGTGTGTGTGTGTGTTTTAGGCGATAATAGGTCCTGGGCGATAATAGGCCCGTAACCAATATACATAAAAATGCAAACTTGTATGATAATGCATAGCATTAATATTTTTCTCTCTCGTATAATTTAAGTCCTCAAATTGACTTGCAAGTATTTCGCATATTATATTAATATGGAACCGGGGATATCATACTACGACTAAATATAATTATTTATTTAAAAATATTTTTTCTAAAGGTTTGTCACAGAAGCGAGGACTTCAACGTTCAAAACACCCACAGTAACACAGATAAATATTAGAAGAACAAAAACACAATTACCATTTAGCAAATAAAAACTAGACTGCATACTTAAAGCTTGGATACACATGCTGTAGTTGAAGAGTGCATGTCTGCCTGTATACACTCTTAATTCATCGTAGGATCTGCTTACTAATGACAACTGAGTAGGTACCAGCAGCTGTTAAATCTTTCTACTGGTTCTATAGTGCGTTATATGAATATATTTGAATACTATGTGTATATAATTGTATACTATTATAACAGTGTCTCATAAACCAATATGGCTGGGTGTTTTAATGTATTGCTTGAACATGCAATCTATTTTTTTTTATACACGTGACACTTTAAAGTATTCCACTTCTTCTTCTTCTTCTTCTTCTTCTTCTTCTTCTTCTTCTTCTTCTTCTCTTCTTCTCCTCCTTCTTATTTTTCTTCTTCTACGTTATTGATATGTGAATCAATAGACTGTTTTCAGTCTCTTTATAAATACAATTATTCAGCGTGTCCATTAAGAACATATTTTAGAAATCTTTTAAATTATTATTATAATAAGAAGAGTTAGTATTGTTACCGGAAATCGTTTCTAATGTCCGATTTTATCATCGTAAATATTCTGTAAAATATTGCCTTTTGATCTAAGAACAACTTAACGAAACATATTTTAATTTAGGGTATTATAATTATATCATCGGACATTATTATAGATACTAGTAGTCCGCGCCGAGATGATCAACATGGAAATGTATGACATGTCAATCACAACTGACGGAACTGTTGCGCATCCTGACAAGTGCGAGGGTCGCAGGTGCTAGCGTGATTTTCTAATCTGTGCACGAGTAATTCGTGCTGTCTCGCTGCCACTTCTTATAGCAGATCGTACGTCTGATTACCTTCAGCATGCATATTCATGATAGGCAAATGAGCAGGTGGAGATTACCGCTGTGGAGATTACGTACGACCGTCGTTACATCCCAGATGGTTCTTCTCCCTATGACTCCGATTCAGACCTTTATTATTGGGGCAATTCGCCATGATTGATGAGCAAAACCACTAGTGCCATATTGAGAGGCAGCAAGGAGATCCCGCGATGAATCCCGAGAAGACGAGATCCCGTTATTCATACAGGATCAACCGTCTTCGCCCACTGCCAGGAGTCATTGGTTTTTAAGTCTCCGTAAATCCCTTAATTCAGTCTCTCGCTTCTCGGGCTTATTTGTCGATCCTGTCGAGTATTGCGTGATGTGACTTCAGAACAAAATGTTTGCTTTATTTGAAAAGTGTTTTGGAGATATTTTTTTATAAGTGTTAACTGCATATGTCTTCAAAGGTTCTAAAAGTAATTTAAGGTTGTGGAAGCTAATAGTTACTGCCAGGGTAGCAAATTTGTAATTACCAACACCGAAGACCATTTAGTGTGAACAAGTTTTAGAATACTATAATTTAGCATACTTTAATATGGTTCAACTAGGGCATTACACCCTACCCCCTCCCGGACAACCCCCCACCCCCCCCCCCCCCTAGGACATGTCCCCTGGGTCATTTCCCCTCGGTTTCACTAAATATGATGTTTACAAAGTAAGTTAAAGTCATAATCAGATATTTATGGTAGCTTAGGACTAGTTCTTAGCTACAACTGCAAAGTACATTCACTTGACATACAACAATGTTTGTACTCCCAAAAACCTTTCCATCGCTGTATGATAGACACACTTCCATTGCAACCCACTGCAACCCCTCGATAGACAACTTGAATATGATCGTATTTTCATTTGCTTCATTATACAAGGTACCAGCTATCTAAAATAATCATGCGTAACGGCAACAGTTGCTTGCAATTCCTTCAATTCAAGATACATAGCGGAACGTTCCCTTTATTCATATAACATATTAATATGTTGATAACTATTGAGTACTGGCGACTAAGTACATCAGTAAATAACAACTTTTGGGTGGATAAATCAAGCGTAATTAGTCTCAGATCTAAATTCGTTTGCCTATTATACAGATCTATCAACTGTGATATTATGCCTTTAATATATGCTACTCAGATTTAGTTAGGGATCACTATTAAGAATGGTATTATATATTATATTATATCAATATGGCGCCATTGAATAATTCCCCCCCCCCCCCACACACACACAAATGGTACGATTCTTAGCAAACTTTGAGTAGTATATATACTAAGATAATTGAAATAAATGGAAGGGTTCTTTTTATGAATATTGATTGAAAGCAGAGGAAAGGTCGATGCTGAACGTTTGTTTTAAACATCATATTTAGTGAAACCGTGGCGGGGGTCGGGGGGTGTTGTCCCGGGGTAAAAGTCCGGGTGGGGTGGGGGTGGTGGTGACCGGGGCGGGGGATGCCATGATACCATTTGGATTGGTTCACTATAAAAATGTCGAAGGCCATATATATACATACATGTATATATATATATATTATATATATAAATACAATTTAAGCGAAGTCTTGAACAATATATAAATGAAATTGCTAAACACTTCTTCTTTAGAAATAGATAACATAATATTTGGAACATTAGGGAACGAACAGATAAAACGATACCTTGTACTATACATGTTTTATACATGCTATTCACCGTGTGCTTGTGATATTTACGAACGCAGATCGTATCCTTAAATACTTGACATAAACTGAGCTCAAATATGAATATATTATGCATACAGTTCTTGATAACAACGTCCTTTAAAGGCCCCATAAAATACTGATGACGGTACGGTGACCTAAAAAAAAAGTATATCAAATTGATCTTATAACCGAGAACACGGTTGATGAATGCGTGCATTTATATCGTCTTGCGTTCCTCTCTCATCCTTCCCATAGTAGGATCATAACTGTCTTTACATGTAGTCAGTGGCTACATTACCTCATCTCATGCATTATAGAGTAGTCCGGATGATGGCTGATTTAAACACTGACCGCTACAGACCTCCGCTAGCATTAATTAACTCATATAATCTTGTAGAACAGTGGGTCAGTCTCGTTACAGAGTTAGAGCTAGGAATTGGTGCTGAGCGAGGACATAGGTCGGGATTGGTTAAAATCAAATGGAATTGAAATCGGTTTTGAAATCTCAGAAACGGAAAAAGAAGTGAAGTTGTTGTCAAGTAACGGAAGCTCCGAGAAATTCCGAGTAGAATCGATGCTTTTTTAACTAGGCTGTGGACATGGTGAATACCAACGATATTTCTGAGATTACAAACTCCGTTTGAAAACGTATTCCAGGTGCCGTTGCGGTATTGGGTGAAGCCTGAGTGTTCGTTCTGGTGGGGTTCTATTACGCTCGGCTAACGTTTTGAACACACGGACGAAACCACTTTAGAAAATAACTGTTCATTAAACAATATATTGCATTACTTGACGAAATTGTTAACCATTTTCTCATGGATCTAATGATCTGTAACAAGTAAAGCAACCCGAATCGTACACAGTTTGAAGCTATATATAGAAAAGAGAGGTGCTTCTGCAAACTATACCGATGCCAACTAATATCTAGACGTTCTCTCCATCCTAACACTACGACAAGCACTGTTGTCAATAGTTCGTGTTTGACATTATTATAAAAACTACCACACACACACAAATAGCTTGTTAAGAAAGTTTGGCTACTGATAACGATTTCCTTGTAGTCAATTGAATCCCGGAACACAAGGTATTTATTTTCTTCTCCCAACAAAACGGGGAGACCGTTTTTCAATCAGACCAATTTCTGTTTTTCTGAAACGAAATTGTAGAAATCCTATCAATGCAAAACTGTACGTATTCCACTTGAGAGAATATGTTTATTGCAATAACCAATGATTCGAGATGATGGTGGGCCACGGTGCGGAAGGAACTATAATAATCTCCGGGAAGTGGCCTGAACAGTGGGCTTAAAACCAGTAAATACACTCGTCTAATATGTTCAACGAAGAAAACGGCAATCATGTTATTGTTGCTATGCGTTGTCCCAAAATAATCCCTTAGTAGTCAATACTCATATAGAATAATTAATTCAGAATTATAATGTTTCATGTGTAAGAGGAGAAATTCCAGGTCTGTATAAATCATGCATGTGCTAGTATTATGTGTTGTTTGCATCTACATGCTAGTAATTAAGAACAGTGATCATGATTGCATGATACAGACAGAGGTCTGTAGAGTACAAGATATTAATATGCATCGTGTCAAGTTTCGTTATTTGTTTGTGTACTAATAACGATGGCACTTGTGTTTAGGTAAGCCCCTTATGAAATGCATGTATGCGGTCACACACACACACACACACACGCACACACACACACATACACTCACACACACGCGCGCGCGCGCACACACACACACACACACACACACACACACATGGATATATACGTATACACATATTATTGGTTTGACACAGGCTGATAACTTAAGGGTTTATAAATTGCTGGTTCCCCTCAATGTCACTTTCCCGAACAATCCAGTAAACCGCTGGTGTGCTGAGAAGTTCAGTGACTAATCAAGTATGTCAGATTCATAGTTTAAGTGTGGTCTGATCGTTCCCTTTACATGACCCTGTTGAAGGTTTTACCTTCATTTATACGTAATTACGTTTGTTATCCCTGCCAGTCATACAAAAGGCATTATTAATTCAGAAAACAAAAGAACATGTGTTGGCATATTGATCTCGCTGGCTTCCGTATGATATTGTCTTCATACAAAGTTATATAAATCGGTTATTGGTGTTTTCTGATAATGCAGTGTAACAACATTTAGATTGAACGTTGCACTTTACATCGTAATATTGTTATGTGAAATGATGTCATGCCATTTGAAAGAAATAATTAGAACTCGATAGTCCACATATGCAATACCGGTATTTCTCAAAAAATAGTTTACATTTTCTGGATATTTAACACACACACACACACACACACACACACACACACGCGCGCGCGCACGCACGCACACACGCACACACACACACACACACATGCATGAACTGCAATTAGTTATGATAATATCCACTCTGAATTGAAAAAGAAAGAAAAACCTGACCTACCTAGATGTAAGATCAATGAAAATCGCAAATCCAAATGTCGGATAATGTAATGTATAACAGTCGGATAAGGTTATAACAGTCGGATAAGGTGGTGTATAACAGTCGGATAAGGTGATGTATAACGGTCGGATAAGGTGATGTATAACAGTCGGATAAGGTTATGTTCTTACTGCAAACTAGTGTACTAACTTAGGTAGTGACCCGAATTGTAATAACATGACATGAACTAAAGTTGTGTTTTTATCTCTCTCTAAAATGGGACATACTTTCGGCATCGTTTTGGTCAAAGTCGGTATAGTCTACCTTTCTTGACTGTTAAACACAGGCTGTCCAGACATAGTAATAAACGTGTCTCTATGACCGTATACACGACTAATCAAAGTCAAGAATATATCATTATTTTTATCAACCAATATATATTAATACGTCAACACATAAGAAAGTTGAAGACATGTTATTTATTCAAAGAATGAAATTATGAACATTGAAGAAAATCGTAGTTCAAGACAATATATCACTTATCAGAATTCTAGAAAGTTTTCATCTGAGTAAATTATTACAATCCAACAGCATCAATGCACTTCCTCCGATTCTTAGGATTGCTATCATGTACAAAAGGTCGGATGATTCTACATTATAATCATACTTCCCGTTGTCCATGGCACAGCGAGACTCTCACTGATCGACTGGTTCAACAGCCGTAGAGTGGCGACCTGGGAACTTGAGGTATCTCTAATAGGTCCTATAGAGCATTGATATAACCCGAGTCTCATCTCATGCTGACAATGAATATATCATACGATGTTCAACTTTGACAGCTATATTTACTCTGAAACTATACCGACAAATAAATGACATCAATAATTCCAAGATTTCTGAGAGTTATTTGAAGTGCGATAATTATTGATCACGGAAGGAAGTGGATATCCTATGAATGGATTTAGAAATATGAAATGTTAACATGCGTCAATTAATCTGATAGTTGGATTTACTTTTAGCAAGGATTGGGTTAAATTTATCCCACAGCGCTACCACGTAAGTTCCATCAGGGCATAACATAATCAAAATGTCCCCTGAGAAGAATGGTTTCAATATAGATAAACTCACTTAGACATACCTGGCATAATAGTTTTAATATGTAAATCTAATTTCAAATAGTGAGTTGTGAAAATACACAACTTAGACAGCTGTGGGCTACATTGCAACAGTGCCACTGTTAATCTGAAAATCCCTATGTAATGTATTGGACTGTTAGAACAATAGACACTTTCAAAAGATAGGCCTATATTAACACTATTACTGCCTTATAATATTCTCAAATTTTGGAACTGTTAGAAAGATAGACATAGACGAGTTATTGCTAGAACTATCGTTGCCATGGCATGTGTGTTCCAGCAAAATCAAGAATTATTCGAAATAAAGATCACATGAATTAATTTAATTAAATTATTTTAATTAATACCGATGCACCATTATCAAAGTTATGTAAATACGGCGGACTCATACAATTTACATTCGTGGTTAGGCTTGTACATAAGTCAACAATGTGGCTGCTAAATGTGAAGTGTTGTCAGAATCTGGAAGCGTGTTTATTAACTCTGGCTGTGTTTACTAAGTTACTCTTCTCGCCGCCACGGCTGACATACACGACCAAATCAGTCACGTGCTGTCATATCTGCAGTTGTTAATTAAATACAGCCGTCATCTAACCATGGCGTATTGTTTGCGAGTCGACTCGGTGGTGTACGCTGATTTATGGCAGAGTTATCTGCCGCTGACATTTGACGATTTTACTGACAGCGAGGACTCAGAGTTGAATCGATTCATTGAGTGAGTACACGTGTGTGGTTCAAACCTGAACTGCACTCGATATTATCATACAGCAGCTGTACATCCACACCGACTACAGTTTCTTTATTAATCATGTTTTGGTAGAAATGTACAGGTTTAGTATAGCTATGACTATGCATGCTGCAATAGGCCTACTACTATAATCCGTCACGACAGATTAATGTAAAACATCAAGGCATACTGTAGTCATAGATTGGACTAATTTGAGTTATATGCAAGATAAATTAACTAGGTATACCTACCATTAATTCTGTATCTCCATGAATCTTTTCGACTTTCCATGTCATCCTTTTTTTTATAATGTGCATGTTTATATTGCGCCAAATGCATCCTAGCTCAGAGCGCTACATTACGGTTACTCCGGTCAATGGATCCATGTGCACTCATTTCACCTACTCAACTCCCTGGGGAGTATGCAACTCAAACTGCCATTTAATGCATTGGAAGAAGATTAACCATCAGAATTCCATTTCATCCTTTGTGAGGTCGTTTAATTTTGGAACGGATCATTTCACGACATTTGTATTAAGTCTTTAAGCTTACCAACTTGTTCATTTTGAAATTGTGGAATTATACATGTCACTGCCGTTTTATTTTAATTTTAACGATACTTGAACAAGTTATACAGTTCAAACCTTTCCAAACGCAGGGATAATCACCACGGCATAGTTGAATTAATGTAATGTTAAAGAAAGACTCAGTAGAAATTATCTTTATGGAACCGAGATGTCGTTAAAGTACAAATGTACAGGGCATTGCGAAGTTCAACACCAGGGGAACACATTGAGGGTTGAGGTAAATGGCACAGACAATAACAAGTATAATGTATTGAAAATAGACCTGTCTGCTTTACGTTATGATGCATGGCAAAGACCGGGAGACCGGGAGACAGGGAGTTCATGTCCCGAGTAATCATGTTAGTGCTGACACCACCTGGTTATTTCAGCGCAAGAGGAAAGCCAACTTGTTTCATTAGTACCCGAAAACCGCAGACCTGTTGTACAGTGATTACAGCATGATGCCGCCCATCGATTGACCGAGTTCTTCAAAAATACCTTCTTCTTGTCAAAGCTCTGATGTTGATTAGAAACGTGCCAAATGAGGCTGACAAATGTCAAGGTTCAGATTGATTTTTAAAAAGTTGGATTTTAGTAATCGACTGTTCATTTTCATTATCACTTCTCACATGGGGCTACCCTGTGTTAGTGACCTCGTTTTCTCTTTGATCTTTCATTGGTAAACCAGTGCTCACATCCTAGGATTTTCTTTTCGCTCTCTTTCGATAGTTCACCACGGATCGCATCCAAACAACCTCCCCATACTAATCTGCTGACTATCGTTGAATGATAATAATTTATATTTATTTGATTGAAGTCCGATTGACAAGTATGCACGTTGTTAGTATCAGGAAGATGCTAGATAGTAAATTATTATTTAAAAAAAAAAGGAAACAATTAAATACCAAAGTATTTTCAATATTGAGGTAACCATACATATGCCATACGTATCAACTGCAGAATAATATCATACTTGCAATAGATAGAAAATATCAGTACCTTTCTATATTCAGTCTTTTGAAACGTAGCAGTGAAGAGAATACAAAGATGTATTTAACAATGCTCTAGGTATGTCATTTCACATGATCTCATTCCCATCGTAGAAGATATATTTCTATATCTGGGCCATCAATTTACAAGAATGTAATGAATATTAATGGGACCATTTAAAAGTAGAATCACAAGAGTGACTCACAGAGGTGTTACGTTCCATGTGAATTGATGGCATCAGTGCGCCACCTTCTCCGGTAGCAACCTCCCAGATGGCGTCAGGCAAACTTCCCTTTAAGAAATCGTCCGCAGTTCGACCGCGTGTCTCCAGTGGGGCAGTACAACCCACGGCACTCCGGCATTCTCCGGGTTTTACCAATAGCGGCAGCAACACTTACACATCTCTGAGGAACCGCCGTTGGGTTAGTACCAGAAATCACACCCTGGGTCATCATAACGTTAACAGAAAGGCGGAGATTCTGCTGTAATGTGGGCAGGAGGTATCGCGGCCTTTTGTCGGCCTGAGATCGGAGGGGACGACTTGTTTAATGCATTTTTAAACTGAAACAATAACGTAAGAGGGTGGTGCGGTTATTGCACCTCACAAATGTCATCTCCCTCTGTAGCATTGATTATGTGGGACACGGAATGGAAAAGGACTTCCAGTTTGGTGTACATTATCATATCGAAAGTTATAGAGCATAGTATAATTATGAATAAGAATATGCTGTATTAATAGATGATGATATGCATCTTAAAAGCGTCCTTATTGATCAGATGTGATTACCGTATTACAGAAGATCGATTACTACTGATAGTGTGAAGTACCATAATCATTGGCATTTCTGGTCAGAAAGGTCATGAACTTTATTATCTAATTAGTTAATTGTTATTGCATTATCGATATCCATATAATAGTCAACTAATTAATTAATTCATGATTTTTCAGATGCCTTTGGATACATTTCCTTCTTAGTAATTATGTCGTAATCAATAGAACATGTCAGGCATGAACATTTCGTATGTGTAGTCACTAATGTCGATCATTGATGTAAATGCCTATATATAGAAGTGGCACGTGTGTATCAACTAATAATAACCCAGAAGTCACAGGAAGTAACCTGCTGTAGTAGTAACCGATCATAACCATCCAACACTTTAAATATTAAATAACTGATACCATACAATACAAACACCACTTTAATCTTAAATGCACACATTCATAACACACAATCTTCCATGAAATGCCTATACATGTACATTATTAACTTGTCTCACCAGTTATCAATATTTTCATTTTTAATTAGTCTATGACATAAGCTTTATATTTACTAGATCACTTCATTTTAGGTGAAATAGTCTGTTTACTTGCTTGAATAAAGCGACAGGAAATTTCTTAGTTCACAATCGGAATACCCTTGAGGTATTTTTCCCGACACAATAGCGAGCAGTCGGAATACTTCGACATAATTTTCACGGATGTTGGAAGGTAGGAACTCTTATCAGATATGCTACATTCCAAAATATGTTTACTCCGCAGAGGGATGGCAGCACTTAGATGTCGAGACACTCTGCACATACTCTCCACTAAAACAAACGATTATAATTTCCATTGCTTTTCTTAGCCCGTTTATTTAATAGTATATTGAAATCATAATAAGATAATATAGTGTTTTTTCTGGGAGAATTTGCTATGCATTGTGGATAGTAAAAGAAGACTGGATGTATAGCACATACAACGGACATTATATGTAAAATATGTACAACACAAAACTATAGGTTATAAACCACTAAATTATTTGAATTTTCCGCCAGACGGAAGCTTCTATCCCAAGTCAATACGGCATAGATGGGTTTTCTGGCCCTGGTTGTAGATGTTTTTTTCCACTGTATTTGACAAGTATAGTCCCCATCCGATTAAAAATATCAAAAGTGAACTACACGAGAACGTAATTTGTTATTTTTGTGTGGTCTTTAAGATAGTTGAAGTTTACACAATGTATTCATTCCGAACATACGGTGACGTCATGCCTATTCCTGTGAAACGTAAACGTAAAGCAATTTGACATGTGCTTTTTCTTTGGTTTCTACATTGCTGGGGAACTCAACTTTGCAATGTAGGTTGTTTTGTGGTATTTGAATCACTGAATCAGTAGTTATCATCTATGGACTTTCTAATGGTGGTTTATAACCTATAGCCTTACAATAAATTGGACTTATACAAACAGCAACATTATTTGGTGTAATTGGTCAGTGATCTTAAACGAAAGCATTAGTAACATTTTCTTTATCGGTTGAGTAATCATTACATGTATGCATACAACATACTTCATCGCATTAAACACTTTCTTTAAATGTTAACAACAATATTTTTGAAAAGCCAATATAGTTCTATGCCATTATATTCTATGCCAATATATTCTATGCCATTCCGCATAACCTGTAACAAGAATGAATTTCGACTGATTAAACCTACAACACATGGTCAATAACACTATCTTCACATTCGCCTTCATCCAAAGAGGCCAATTACACCTGCTAAGACTAATGGGAGAAATTGGATCCAATTTGTCTCAAACAAAGGTCTTATAAACGTATGCAATTGAAATTGTTCAGCTCGGGTCAGCGACTGCTCCTAAATACTCCAAAAGCAGATTGCTCTTGAGCGCTCATTGTTAACCCTCGACTGCCCCGCATTAATCAGGAACCACCACACTAATCATAGCCGTGTTCACTCCGGCCGGAATCGGGCCTGGTCCCTGAAGGATACGGGGTTAAAATTAACTAGTTATACTGGGCCCACCCAGACGATTGCGATCTATTTTCAGTTGGGTACCACACAATGTACGAATGGACTGGCGTGTTCTGCACGGACAGCTTAGAGCACGCTTCAATAAGTTCTTCATATGTATCCGTATTCACCGGGAACTTGTCCGGGTTTTGGTGTTACTAAATGACGACCTTCTGGAGTACGGAGGGTAATAAAATGTCTCAAGCAATGTTGACTAAACGTTATATTGGCATACTTCGGGCGCTTTCTAGATGAGCTAGAACAATGCAAGACTAGAGTGACGTCACGAAGCACGAAAGCTTGTCTAGCAACTAAACATGCGCAATGACACTTCCGGGATAAACTAGAGTAACCGCCCGAAATAGGCCATTATGGTAAACTACAGCATTCAGGCAATTAAAAATGCATGTTTTGTTTATATGGTGATATGATAAAGTTATTATAGACTTCTGTCTAGGGAAATTTAAGTAGGCACTTCCGGTATGCACACTGTAATTTATGTCAGAAGTTATGGCTCCACTAGAAGTACTCGGCTAAGCTGCGGGACTGGCTCACTGTCCTCTCGGCAATATCACGGTCGCTGCCATAATTATTAGCACTACATCTGTCACGTGATAGTCACGTGATACCATAGTTCGATTATTATCAATATTCCCAATAACTGAATATCTTAGCGCATTCCTTGATTAAATAATAGTATATATTTTAGTAAACTATATATCTGCAGTCTTTTCACGTATCCTAACAATCCGGAAGTATAGTTAACATATTATTGATATATGATCACCCTATTTCCCGTAGACAATATTAAGACAATCATGACAGTATTACGGTTTATAATTACACATACCTATTTTGAAATGAATTTCTAACTGTAATGTATCACTCTTAAATGATACAATGCCATTGTTTACAAAAGTGTGCAAAATAATCCCTCAGCGTAATCTTCTCGATGCGATGAGTGATGAGGCTGGATGACGACTAATCACCATTATCCCTGAATCTGGGTAAGATTACTACTCCTGCGAGTGCCAATGGTATATACTGGAGTAAAATGGAAGTAGTCTCGAGGTGAAACGATTGCATTAAACCATTACTAATAGGACATTGAGGTTAGAGAGTGCTATGAAATAACTCTTCACAGTCCATGCAGTTCAGCTGTACGCATCTGCATATTTAACATTGCATGTACATTCACAATATAATTTTTATTGTTCTACCTACATTGGTATACTGTAAATTAGATACCACTACTAAAGTTTAGTATATTAATAATAAACGTAACAACTTTATTGTTGAACATATTTTTTCTCTAATGTTGATAAACCACTAAATTATTTGAATGTGCGGCCAGACGGAAGTCAGTACGGCATAGATGGGATTTCTGGCCCTGGATTGGTTGTAAATGGTATTTTCCACTGTATTTGACAAGTA
>JAUTBV010120330.1:0-13159 GCA_032361325.1 Lepetodrilus fucensis
ATATATCGATTCAGAGTTATCTCCGCCTAGCTTGGATTGGTCGATATATTTAGAGCACGTAACCCCCACGCAACAGTTCTATATATAGACAGTGATCCCAGGGTATTTGACGGAGGTTAGTGTAGTCTCGTTGCAAATGGGTGAAAGATTCCCGCAGCGATGTTAAACTCCATATTCACTCACTCACATTAGTGTAGTCATAATGGCCTGGGTTTTCCAGGATGGTACTGCCTGTACTATCACAGGTCAGTTATAATTTTTCATTCATCAGTACTGGCCCATGCTGGAAGGTTTACTGCAACAGGTTTTCCCCTATCATTAATTGACAAGTCGTGATATGTGCTAAATAATCTTGAAGAGGCTATAAACATGATAAAGCAGGGTTAGGCTTTCCCACTTGCCTGGCAGCCCATGATAACTTTCTTTTGTTACATGGGCAAGTATCTTTTTAGGGAAATCGTTCTTCTTATTTGACTTACTAGCCCATTGGCTTCACTATCTTCTAACCCTGTTAAAAGCAATTTTAAAAACTTGTTTAAATTTATATGAAGTCTAGTGTGTGTATCAGGATAATATTTAATTTGGGAATGGCAGTATATTTGGTATCCAGTACGTTTGTGTTTATTGATATACCGGTAGGTGTTTTTTAAGTTCATGTTAGCAAAAGTCATATGGGCCTCAAACTTTATTTAATCAATGTTGTTAACTAATAAATATATTGATTATAATTTAGAATGTGTAACTATGACATTTGGAAAATGTGAGCCATTAATTTTTAACTGAATAGGTCACCTGTGCACACAATATTTTCTTTTGGGGGTTGAGTTAAAATTAGTTCAATTACTCGCATTGCTTATCCAGACATCTGGACCAATAAGGCCAACATTTAAAAATGGTTTTGTTTCCCCTCACCCGACCGACTTAAATGTAGAAATATAAACTTTCTTTTTGTCAAGAAAACAAATATTCCTCCCATCTGTGAAATACATGGTCGGGTGAGGGGAAACAAACATATCTTTAATTATGTCCTAAGTATGATGAGAGCTAAAAATCTGAGTCCCAGTCGATTCCTGAAATGTGTTTTTAATTATTTCAGACAATGGCGAGCTGTCGAAGATATGGGCGGAGCACTGTCACAATCGTGAGGTCCTCGTCCAGTATGCGACCGCTATGCACAACCTTGCCCTTGACCATTGGTCAAAGAAGCCGGAGTCGCGCATCGACTGGTGCCACGACACCGCGCTAGACTTCTTCCACCGCGGCGGCCTCAAGCACGTACAGGAGAAGGAGGAGAGAAAGAAGAAGTATCACAAGAAGGATGGAGAGAAGAATGGAGCCGAGAGGAATTCTAGTCCTGAGGGAGCAATGAGAAGTGGAAGTGAAAAAATAGATCTGAAGAGTTTTAGCTACACAGGAATGTAAGTATTATTGATGCACTATTTTAAAGTTGATGTTATGTGGGGATGGGTGGTAGCGCAGTGCCAGTGGTAGAGCGTTGGACTTCGGAGCCAAAAGTGCCAGGTTCAAATCCAGTCCCATGGGTCCAGCATCAATGTTCAAATGTTACTGTAGCCAGGTAGCCGAATGTGATGTCAGATGCTCCTACTGATCTCGCCCAGCGGGGTTACCCCTTTGGCTCAATCGGTAGAGTGTTGGACTTACAATCCAGCAACTCGGGTTCGAATCCCAGGATTGGCAGTGGTCCTGTTCCATTACCTTTCCTTACTCAAGTTACCATGGTTACTGTAATTTATGTTTGTACCAAAGTTCGCGGCTTGAGTGAATAAAGGTTTTGATAGGGTGCGCTGTCTCTATCATCCTTGGTGCATCAGTACCAGCTGGTGCTCGCAAGTCTACTGCAAATTTCAACGGTAATTCTAACCAGTAAGAAAGAATTACTTAAATTTATTGTGCTCAAATGGTTAAAAACTGATCCGATAGTAGGTGTCTTCATTCAGATGTAATCTTATATGCCTGGTGACCCTATTATTCTTTTTATATCATTGTAATCGTATTTGAACAACGTACAACATACTAAAATTTCAGGAAAATTGTTGCGTTCGAATTTTTGGTCGAAACTAGGGCCAGCCTCCTTAAGATGTTTCACAACAGTTCAGTTATCTGATAGCATCATCATCATCATCATCATCAGCAGCAGCAGCAGCACATGTAAACAAGGGGAAAGTAGAGAAGGCATATATACTCAATACTCTGGGCAATTTGATACCATTACATGTATTAGGATCCCCATTCTTATATGTAATGATGTATATATATTTAAAAAATAGTTAACACATGTAGACCAATCCAAGCCCATATGGTGTGCAGAAAGAGAAATCATCTCGTCTCATTTTCAACAAAACGGAAGACCAAGAGGAGTGTTCTAGTTAGCTCATTATTTATCCTGACATACCGTAATTTCCTGCATATTAATTTTAAAATATATTAAAAATTTGAAGTTACCCTCAAAATAGACATTATGATGCAATTTTCATTTCATACATGGTATTAAATCTTCCTCTTCTTTTTTTTTATACTGTCTGTACAATAAAATTTAGAGGTCATTTACCTGCTCTAATGTGCAGGTTTTGTGCATAATGCTGAACACTACATGTCATTTGTGTGTCAACTCTAGGTTCTTATCCCACCACAAGCAGATTACCACAATGCCATTTACTGTTAAACAACAATTAACACCTTCTCACTGACTCGCTCATTAATTATCTAAATACAGTATTAAATTCTGACATCATTAGTATTCTTACGTTTTATCTGGCTTGCACTGCAATAGCAATACTACTAAGCAAGATGTTTATATTTCTAGCAAGATATTTATATTTCGTCTTTGGTGTGAATTCATCCTTATTCCTAAACACAGTGTATATTTGTATATTGGGAACTAATGAACGTATGTTTACAATGCGAAGACAAAAGTTGATATGTCAGACATATCGGTGTCGGCATAGCCAGTTCCGGACCCATTACCCATTAATGTTAATTACCTATTTGCTGTGAACAATCTGGTGTCTCTTTAATCTAAATTGGGAGCTCCTAGCAAATATAGACAACACAATATTAACATTTCTCAATCCTCCAGTTGTTTAGCCAGGCTTAATGATTTGCACTCAGGGTGTGTGGCTTGTATGCCCAAGTAAGATAACTGATAAAGACAAACACCATCAGGTGAGCGACATACAAAGGTAAATAAGCAATGCTATTTCCACATAACACATAACTGACCATATTAGATTTCTATATGGCGAACATCAGTAGGCACAGGGACAATAATGACCAAAGTTGTGTTACAACGACAGGCATTTATGTACACTTATGGCCTGGTATCATTGTTTCGTTGCAACCAGATAACGTTTTAATTAAACTAATTCTTGGTCTGTTAAGCTTCTATGAATAGTTGAGACTATAGTCTAGTAGGAAGGTAGGGTTCCCATGCACTTATGTGATATATCTTTTTAACTTACATTTTTGTAATCCTCAAGGTGTCTAATAATTTTTTTTTGATGTTCTCAGCGCTAAATATTGTAACCATGGTATCGTTTGGTACCCTAATTGAAGGGTACCCTCAAATTTCGATTTCACGCTCGGATGCCGAGCACTATTGCATGAAGAACATATATTTACTCACTAGATGACATTCACACACTACAATACCACGTATGATATATCAAATGAAAGATAATGCAATCGTGCATCTGTAGGTATGCTTAAACGACCTCATTTAGTATACTGTTTGGCGTGAAAATTGTATTTTACAGGTACACCCTATAGGATCATTTTGGGGCCTAAACATATACCAAAGTTTGTTACTGAGTTGTTTCTCTCAAAGCAACGTATTTCATAAAAGCTTTCGAAACAGTACATACGCATATTCTTTTTACCTTTCTGAATATTATCTTAACCCTCTCCCTGCTGGATTAGGCACAGACACTGCTCTTTAGGGCATCTCCAGTTGCCTTCACCATGGAGAGGGTTAAAGCATACATACACTTTATCAGATATTTGTAAGTTTTGTATTTGTTTAAACATACTTTTAAGCGTTCTGAATAATATGTTAGGCTTAGCATACAAACAATTTGTGCTTCCAGGGTTCGCAATTAACTCGCCCACTTCTTGCCATTTTTCCCAATGCTAAAGGTATCCTAAGGGCGAGTAGGAATTCATGTTTATTTGTAAACATTTGTTATTTGGATCATTATTCGGGCGAGTATGTTTTAAAGTTAGTTATTATCCCTGGCTTCTATTATGTGCATGTTAAATTTCCATTAACCATGTTAACTGAATAACAATACTATCTTATTTTTCAGAAGTTTGCCGTTTTCAGGGAAGATACGCCTCCTCGATGTTGGTAGTTGTTACAATCCATTTGAGCAGTTTGAAGAATTCTTGGCGATAGCGATTGACATATCTCCAGCCAAAGAGGTAGGTGAAATAGTCACAATAGTAAGCTTATGACTGTCTTTGCATCATGGTATAGCCATGCTGAATAATTTTAATGTTGATAAATATGTTAAACTTAAGATACAATGCTTAGTATAATCCTGTGTTTGTTTCTCCAGAGTGTGTATCACTGCGACTTCCTCCACCTCGAGACGACGGACCGTCTCCAGCTCGCCTCGGACACCCTGGAGTCGTACGTCCACAACCTCCGTGACCCGATTGAGCGCCTCCCTCGGGACCTCTTCCACGTGGTGGTGTTCTCCCTGCTGCTGGAGTATCTCCCGTCCCCGTATCAGCGTTGGCTGTGCTGCCAGAAGGCACGGAGTCTCCTGATGCACCACGGTCTGCTGCTCATCGTGACGCCAGACTCGCACCAGCAGCACCGCAACGCGCCCATGATCAAGAGCTGGCGACTGGCCATCGAGAACATTGGTTTCCGACGCTGGCGATACGTCAAGCTGGACCACATCCACTGCATGGCGTTCCGCAAGACGGAGGCGGTGGAGAGCGGAGACTGCCTCGTGGGCGACATCACGCCAGACATGATGTACATTCCGCAGGACTTTGGCAACGATGCCATCGCGCCCACCACCATCTTCAGCAGTCCGGCGGTGGGGCCGTTCTCAGAAGGCGGAGAGGACTTCGGAAGACAGACCATACAGGAGCTGCCTTTTATTGCGTCCGATGATGAAGACTTTATTTGACCCTCTCTTCCCTGCTGGATTGGTTGATGACGACGGTTTTCCTTGACTCTCTCTTTGCTGGATTACATCGTGAGAAATACCATACAGGAAACAGCCTTTCATTGCATCCAATGATGAAGGCTTTCCTTGACCCTCCATCTGCTGGATTGATCGCATGCTCGACCACATTGGGAACCTCTGGTTGTCACCTGCAGCAAGAGGGTTAACAATGTGAGGGTTAACGCATTCTGAAGTCAAAATATTACTGGTCGATGTATATACTTTTTGTGATATTTCTTTTATGGATGCAGCTTGCATTTATCAAATATATTTTGTGCTGATCAATACATCTTATTTGTATGGTGAGTGATTATACATAAAATAATTAAATTGATTCTGTGAGATGCGTCGTGTATGGGTAAAATATTTTCACTGTGAAGAAAAACACTACCGGTAATTCAATCCAATTCAATTTGTGAGATACCGTTTTAATTTTAAAATTTTGTATTTGACCAAAAAGGGTACTCAAATCTCCTTGAGTATTCAAAAGTTTCATAAAATTAGTATCACAGAAGAGTGCCTTTACGGTAGTACTTTATTTATTTCATATCCACCATACTCTGCTGGTTGAACATTGGTGTCCAAAGTTTTACTTTCAAAGCACATAATAACGCTCAAAATATTCATCAAAGATTGCACCAACATACAATGACTGCTGCACATCTTCTAGCATTCTAATATTATCTTCAAGGTTATATCGAGGTCAATACTGTCCCTGTCAAGTGTGAACCCATTTCAGTATTCAATCACTTCAGCATTACGTGATCATTCTTCTGACAGGGATTTGATGTTCAAACTGCTTTAGTCCACAGTATGGCATGTACGATTAAATGAATAGTCGGGAACTAGTAAATTATATCAACTGTTGACTAGCAGAAACCATAGTCGACTAGTTGCTACTAACACGCCCCCTGTTGGAAGAACAAACAACAACAACACAATTATTGCGAGTAAGTACTTTTAGACTAAATGAGCAATATTAGCTACCTGTGTTGTATCAAATTTGATACTCATGTTACTTGCAGTATGATTGTTCTTTCATCTACTATACATGCACATATTGTAAAACCCACAACAAGTAATACATCATGAATACATTTTATACCAATAGCTTCGCATCTAGTTTTTATTAAGGCCTGATTTGAAAAACTTAAACAATTATATATTGACGTATTAAGTTTGTTTCCTCATGGACTGCAATTTAGCATGTCACTGATTAATCGATTAATAGTCGACTACCGACACCCAACTAGTCAACTAGCACTTGTCAATAGTTGTCCCGGCCCTAGTCCACGGTGAACGGTCACTGCTTGGGGTTTTTAATGTTGTCAAATAAACTCCGAAAGTAGTACCAGTATCTGTATCAAATATGGATTGAGTACACGATAGTCGCATGACATATGAATGGGAAATATGAGCACCATTTTCATGGCCACGGTGCTCGAACTTGACTATCTGAGATGGTTTATGTTACTAGGCAGTTTTTACACAGCTTTTTTCGTTAAGCTTTCAGTTTTCAACTGACAATGTTTAGATAGGACCATCATTGATAGAAAGTCAGTATAGTGTATAGATGTAGATTAATATTAGTATTTTGTTTGTAATTTATCTTGAAATAATATTTTAGCAATTTCTTTCATTTTGCTTGATCAAATAAGTCTCGGTCAAGAGTGTGGTATAGCAGAGTAATTATCTGAATACATGTAATACATCTTTTAAATATTTCTATTGATGTAATTTGATTTATTAAGGGCACGATCGATTGGCGTCTTCTCGTCTTCTCGTTTTGGTAGAATTGATTCTAGGAAGAGAAATGTTCACCTACGCGCCCCTGCTATGGAGGTGGAGTGCAGGAATTCGTCTGCCGGAAGAAGAAGACGTCTTTTGCTGCAAAACGATCTGGAAGATGGACCGTCAAATCGATCACGCCCTTAGTGAACCATACAAAAATTCTTCATTCCTGTGATTTGTTACTAGTATTATGTTTAAAATTTTAACCCTTTCCATGCTGGAGGCAGCCAAAAAGGCCCTAAAGAGCAGTGCCTGGGCCTAAATGACCAAAGGGAGCCAAGTGGTAATTAACACAATGGGTTAACAAGTTACTTCAAACTTTCATTGAATAATCAGAAAAATATTAAATGAACTATTTTCGTTATTTCATCGGAGGTTTACTTTGTAGAATGGTTTCGTAAATGACTAATAATAATAGTCTTGTGATCTATTATGTATGTTATTATGGTACAATATATTGGCACTTGGATTTAGTGGTTTGATATGAATAAAACTTGGCCATTATTTTGGTCCTAATATTTTGTGTGCCCTTTACCACACATACCATGTATATATATTTTACGTGTATTATTCAACAGAATACGTAAACCCCATGTATTTATGTACATTGATAAAGTGTCCAAGTTGTGCTATTCTGTTAACATTTCATAAGCTAACATTCCCATAAAACAGAGATTATTTATTATACAACATTACAATGGTAATCTGAGATATTATTGATTCTTAATGTTCATTTTAGCTATTAAACATGACAATTTTGAAACGTAAGGTTCTGAAATTATATTTTATCATGTGTATTGCAAATAAGGAGTTATTGAGCCATTCATTAACAATAAAATTACTAGTATGTTATTCCAGATCGCATCTTCATCATGTTATTAAAATTGTAAAATATTTTTTAACAAGCTACGCCATTTTTAGAGGTAATGTTTTTATGATTACAAACCACTTCCATTATAGTACAGTACATGTATATCTTCATATGTATATTTTGTATTATCATTGCTTGTTTTTCTTCTTGGCTTCCCTTTATAGTTACCAGCATTAGCTGTTTTCTGGAACCTATATTAACGAATACTTTGCTTTACATACATTTACTAACCGCTAGTCCAGGTCCCTCTCACTCTCAGGGTCACCTATTCTCATGAATGAGAAAGATTTAAAGGCATACATTGGTGTAGTTGACCTAATATTTCGACGAACACATAAATTTAATTTGTTCAGACAAGTAATCTTTCAACAAGCAATATCTTCTTTATTTCACACGTTCAATCTTCAATAGTTTGATATATGAATTGTTCCTCCATAGCAAGATCGGCGCAAGTGGATGTAAGATTCCCACAGCGACATTATACTCCATAATTACTCACTCCATAGCAATAAATAAGACAGGTTAACAGGCATATTGGTCAAAGGTATTCAGTCAACAACCCATGTAATATACATGTCATATTGCACATGAAACTAGGAAGCAGTTTCATGCATATGTCACTAAAGAAGCAAGTTGTATAAACTTGATCATTTCTCCATTTCACTCGATAGAATTCCAGATGTTTTAACTTGCTGAGGCATAACAATGAATATTTTTGTAGATTTTGTAGAAAACGCTTTAGACTGTACAACAGTGATGCTTTGCTTGCCATATAATAATGTAATTTTCATTTATTATCCAAAGTCTAATAGTAGACGACTTTTAACATTGAAATATGTATGTCTTTTAATAGTAGTGGCTGCAGCAATTGCAATCCATTGTACAATATGATTTCTTTATGTATATTTAATGATGAACGACTTGTGAAAAGCTTGTCTTTTAAGTTGTGTAACTTTCCTTTGATGGTGGGTGTAACTTTGAATGGTACATGTATTTGTAAAGCAATTTTAGTTGCTGAATCATATGCCAAAAGATCTCTTATTAATTAATATTAATAATCACAATATTGCCATTTATTGACTCATTTCATACTAACATTGCTTTGTGTTTTTGTTTTAATAGAAGGAACTGCAACATTACAATTGATATTATTCGGTAAATGCCAATTAGCAACATTACAATCCATGACATTAGCTTTCAACAGATTTATTGTACATGTACCAGTATGTGAAAAGGTAACATTGTATTCATATGATAATTCATCTGTTAAATATTCTTAAATCCAGTTTATGAATCTATTCTTCTGAGACACTAAAATATCTCCACTCATTAATTCATGTTTCATGCTATGATTAATTTTATTTTTAACTATTAATTTTACTTTGATGGCCAACAATTTGAGGAAATGTGATATCTTTTTATAAAACTATTATCTCCGATTTGAGTTGAATAAATGTTAAAATAATTAGCATGACCATATCCCAAGTAATTAGAAACATAACATGTATATTCAAAATTTGTGTCGAGAATCTTCGATTTAAACTTTCATAAAAGATTTACTAAGATGCCCAAGAACACGAGTATATGACATTCTGTCAATCCGTCCATAGATCAGAATTAATTGTGATTGAACTTTCCTGAATATATATCTAATTATAATTATGAATGTTAAAATATGCATTTTCAACAATTGAAGCCATCGTAACCCTGAAACCTTGGCCACTATGTTGGTGATGTCATTCTGTAAATTTGAGTAAATTGTTTCCATATTTTACAATAGCCTACATTTTCATGTTTTAGGTGTTATTAATATTGTCCTCATTCTTGGGCTGATGTTTTGAATATGCCATCATGTATGGGTGAAACATTCCTTCTGTGACAAAACAATAATTCACTCGCTCACTTTTATATGAAGATAATAATATCTAATCTGTGAAGAGCAATTTACCATCCTGATATAGCAAAGCCTGGCTTCATCATACATCTCGTACAGTTTGTGCTCCATGAAAACTTTAACACAAATGAGTGAAATATTCCTGCAGCAATGTTAAACTCCATATTCACATACCATGATAATTTTCATCACAAGTGGGTGAAATATTCCTGCAGTGACGTTAAACTCCATATTCACACACACCATGATAATTTTCATCACAAGTGGGTGAAATATTCCCGCAGCGACGTTATTCCATAATCATTCACTCACCATGATAATTGCTGCTTGTGTGTTAAAATCAAGGGACATCAGAAGCATTTTAGGAAGTAAAAGCTCTATCTGTTACACACCTGTGGTTTCTACCAAAAATCCTATTACTGTTGTACATGAGCTATCATAACCTTTAGTTATAATAGATGTAGTTAACGCCGGTGCCAAGCATTGACAATTTAAACATCTTGGACCTACCATACTATAACCTATTACTCAATTACAGCATAGTATCGCAAGGCATTTCCTGTTTTTCAGACAGATCTAAGACCTCAGTGTTTGCGAAGGAACCACACAGGTTTCTAATTTTGTTGTAAATAGTTTTATAACATGTTGTATCCCGCAACTGAATAATATGAGATAGCTACTACCTCAATTGAAAACAGCATTTTCCGGTACTGAAAACTGTATTGAATTGATAATCTAGTGCATCTATACAATTCAATTGGAATAAAATGTTGGTTATGATTTATAAACTAGTCACACAGTATTTTTTATTTAAATGACAAAAATATTTAATTTATTTCTATTAAATTCTATCATGTAATAATGATATGTGAAGTATGCTTATCCTTGTATCATTTTAGAGTACTGGGTATTTGGCATTATTTTCTCATATATAATGTATACTTTCATCACAGGTATTCACTTGTATTGGCATTTTATTATATTTATTATCTGACAAATGTATCTTTGACTTTACAAATAATCTGAAATGTAAAAGCATTATGTCCAATTTCTCAAGTAAAATTATTTTCACAATCTATGCATATATAATTTTCAAAACTTTACCATGTATTATACATGTACTGTATATCATTTAAACTGCCAATAAGTACTTTCATCGATGCTTGTATGTATTTTTTATATTTTTTTATTGGCATATTTGCTCTGCCCTTGTACTAGATACCATACTAGTTATATGAATCAACGATTCTCTAAATGTTTATCGTCACATACGGGTGAAAGATTCCCGCTGTGAGGTAAAGCAATACATGTAATTCACTCACTAATAATGCTCAAGCTAGCATTCAGTTATTCAGATTTCATCAGAATATGATAATAATCACATCATGACGAGAATTCATTGATTTTCTTAAATACCCCTTGTTGAAGTTCTGTTATTGCCATATTTTGTAAATTGCTAATACAATTAACATATTCCATTGGATAAGAATCCACCCCGTTGGTTTTAGGCATTGGTGGTCTAGTCTCCATGCATTATTGTTTATCAATAGATTACAATGTATGCGTACTGTATTTCTGCTATTATATGCCTTGATCGCTATTGTATTTGCTATTAAAAAAAATACATAGTAGAGTTCAGTATGTAATAGAAGAAATACGGTACATTTAATGGTGAAATGGATCAGACAATCGTTTGTTTTGCAGCGAAAGCTTGTGTTTTAAGTTTGTACACTTAATTATTTTATCGCGCTAATCAACATGTATTTTCAAAGTGGTTTTTTAAAGTGAATAAATCAAATTTATATACTTTTGTGTCTGTTTTTTTTATGTCATGGAATGTCCTATAGAAAAAACTTGCTTTGGAGAATATTCTTATATTATAACTTTAAATGTCATTCTATTTCAAAGTGGATAGCATAGAAGGTGGTGGATCAGACTCAAACCTTTATGTGGAGATGTGTTTCTGTCGGGAAATCCCAATGGGAACCAGTTTCAGATGTTTGTGAGATGGACACTAGGGGTGTCTAGCATATACAGTAGTTATTAACTCTCACCATGCTGGAGGCAACCAGAGTTGTCCCAAAGAACAGTGCCTATGTCTAATCCAGCAGGGGGAGGGTTAATTATTAACCATTCTTGATTCATCAGTATCAGCCAAGGCTTATGGGTATTACGGTAATACCTGATTGTTGCAGGTTTTCTTCCCATCAGGTTTTCTTCCCATGTAGATATTAACTGGTGCATTAAACTGGAACATGAACTGAATACATTAGAAAATTGAATGGATTTCTGGTAGGCCTATATACATTTACAGCAACTTTGTGACAAAATATGACAGCTTCGTGAAATAGCACCCTTGACTGGATACAAGACACGTATGATTTTCTTTCAGCATACCCCCAAAGTGCATGTTATACGTAGGCTATAGGCCTACATATGCATTGTGCATATGATTTAAGGTTTGCGTTGTGACTACAATGTTAATTCAGTCGAATTATAATCGCATGTCGCAACATCGGGTTCAACTATGTAAACCTTTATACCAACGGGGGTCTATTCACAATTCAATATAACAGCATAGTCTAACCTCAGAGGCAGAGGTTGTTGTTGTTTTGTACATTAAATTATCTCTAAAGTTCCCATTGCACGATCTTATTATCAGATTATAGTCCGCTATACACTACGTATAAATGTCTGCACGGTAACGTTGTCATAATTGGCATGACATACGAGTTAACCCTCTCAATCCTGAAGGCAACTGGAGAAAACCTAAAGAACAGTGCCTGTGAATAATCCAGCAGGGAAAGGGTTCATTCACCCGACGAGTACTGTAAATCACTTATTACTAATGCTACATTAATGTTTATGCAACCTCTAGATTTTAAACATAAATACGACCCCAATTACATTAAACGATTATGCCTTCATTCATGTTTCTTCCCGGTCGTACCTATTTAAATAATGAAATCATATTTCAAACGAGTTATACTTACAAATATCAGTTCCCTATTTCAATAGTGTTCATCAGTACATATACAGTATATTATAATTTATGATCAGTGTTAGCTGCTATACACTTTCACCAACATTATCCTGTTTTACAATCATATCATATAATATGTATACCATCATCGAAGAACAAACTATTTCTCCCCATCTTTATTTGTTTTCCTGATTATTTTGCGCTTGGAGCATGTTCATATAAGCTATGGATATAAATATAAATATACTATTAATAGTATTATTATTATTAATAATATATTAATTATTAATTATTACGACATGTGTAGGGCTGGAAAGTAATGGCGGGAGCCTCATTGTGAATGACGGCTCCTAATAATGACGACTACTACGAGGATAAGCGGCAAGCTCATCCAACTGCGCATTAATTAAAAACCAGTTTAT
>JAUTBV010120341.1:0-13158 GCA_032361325.1 Lepetodrilus fucensis
AGAGAGCACTATGTTTTCTGACGTCACTTCCACAAGTTGGTCTTAGAGTAAGGGGAGTTAATTGTGGTCTGAGGCCATATAAGAGGTAAAATGGTGATGCATCGGTGAATCGTGACACCCCTAAAAAACAGTCTTACACCTTTTATCCAATAAGGTAAACATTTGTGTCCATGATTCATGTCTTCACCCTCAAATGAAACACACTAGGAAGCAAACACCATTGGAATCAATTTCTCTATCAAAACTACCGGTAATATGCAATCTTCCAGCACAATCAATGGACTTAGTAATTTTCTTACTCATTATTCCCTCATCGCAAATGGGTGAAATATTCCCGCAGCAACGTTAAACTCCATATTCACTCACTGATCATTATTCTTAAGTATCAATTCCGAATACCTGCAATTTGTGATAATTTCTATTTTTTTCAGGGAATTATAAATGAGAAGAAGAATATTTTAGCCAACAATAAAAGCCTTGCCGAATACAACCTATCACTACAACCAAAGTTTGATGATCTGAAACGACGAGTTGCCACGGGTTACGAGGAAATCAACAACCATAAGACAGAACTTGGTAAAGACAAAGCAAGATTAGGTGAGTGCTAACTGGTTAATCGAGATTGATAAATATTTACACTATTGATAGTTACCAGAACTATCAATAAAAATAATTGATAGGTAAAATTGCTATCGTTACATTGCTAGTGGACCACTAGTTATTGCAAAATGTCAAAAGTTTGATTTATTTTTAACACTCCAGTACCAATAAATATAATATCTCAGCTGGTTCTGTGCCACTTTATAAGGGAGACAACTGTTACTGGTGTAACCATAGCTCAAGATTACATGGATGTAAAAGTATATCTGTTGGCACGATGCGTGCATTTGAACTAATAAATAATTCAAGAACACATTACTAATGGTGAGCGAGGCAATTTCATGTCCGTTTTAATGTTACAAGTGTTTGTTTTTTCATTTTACAATTACAGCGGATGCGCTCTTACCATACCCATATAAAAAGTATCTTGTCGTCAGCAGGGAAGGCTAGGGGAATTTTGAGTTAGTGTAACCACTGTCACTGATTCCAATTAAAGATGGTTGAGAATTCCTGGTCCTATTGTAAGAGTCCCTATAAGTATGACAGTTGGTCTGTTCCTGATGTATGAAGCCATTGAAGGGTAACAGTGACAGAGAGCTAATGCGCTGTGCCTTGTTGCAGATGCCCTGATTGGCGAGCAGTCATTGGACACAGTATTGGCTCTCCTACAAACTGAGACCGCAAAGTCTGAGGAGAAGTCTGAGGTAAATCATCAGCTGAAGCATGAGAACCACGTTGTTCTAAGTCCATTCACTACCGTTTTGTGTAAAACGCATTTGAAACTTTAGATGTCTCTATTAAATAGTGGAGTTAGAACAAATAGATTTTTTGAAAAAACTCGTTTACAATTGGAATTTTGATTTGAAACTTTGGGAAAATGTAGAGTATCATCCTTAATATTAGAAAATAAACATACATATAACTCAATTGTTTTTCGAAAATTGGACAGAACAATGTCAATGTGGTTCTCAGCTGACAAAATGTTGCACCGTCAGTTTTACAGTTTTATACTTGTCAGTGTTATACTCTTGCCAGTTTTATACTCTTGTCAGTTTTATACTCTTGCCAGTTTTATACTCTTGCCAGTTTTATACTCTTGTTGTTGTATATTCTTGTCAGTTTTATACTCTTGCCAGTTTTATACTTGTCAGTTTTATACTCTTGCCAGTTTTATACTCTTGTCAGTTGTATACTCTTGCCAGTTTTATACTCTTGCCAGTTTTATACTCTTGTCAGTTTTATACTCTTGTCAGTTTTATACTCTTGTCAGTTGTATACTCTTGCCAGTTTTATACTCTTGTCAGTTTTATACTCTTGTCAGTTTTATACTCTTGTCAGTTTTATGCTCTTGCCAGTTTTATACTCTTGGCAGTTTTATACTCTTGCCAGTTTTATACTCATGTCAGTTTTATACTTGTGTCAGTTTTATACTCTTGCCAGTTTTATACTTTTGTCAGTTTTACCCTTTGTATAGGTTTATACTCTGTTACTTTTACTGTTTGTCAATTTTTCATTCTGTCAGTTTTTCACTCTGTCATGTAGATACACACCTAGCTATGTCAATATTTCTTCTGAAATGTAAAACAATCTGTAGTATGAACTGAAGATCGTAACAGAATATTTCCTGACAGTCTCATATTAGCAATGTTTTCAATGTTTTCAATGTTTTCCATCTCACTCTAATCCACTAAGAACACACACATTATGATCTATGACACACACATTTTCACAATCATTGTTACATTCAGTATTTGAAAATGAATCCCATGGAATGTGTCATCTACGTATGGCAATGACGATCCCTGGAATTTTTATGTTTGCAGCAAATGGCTGACGATTTCTGTGCTACCAAGCTGTCTGTGGATGAGTTTATGAGCAAATATATGGCTGAAAGAACAATTGGCCATGCTCGAAGAGTGAAGGTGGATAAAATGATGGAACTATTGAGAAACCTCCATGCTGAAAACCATCCAATGTTACATCAGCAACAGAATGTGGTGACCAGTGCATCTTCGTGGCAGTCCGGGTCTAGTCAAACTCCGTATCCCACAACTGCCTCCAGAATGCCACAGCCGGCATTGTATTGAATTATTGAAGTGTTTAAAGACAGTTCTTGTAAAGAATATAACCTTCCTGGCTCTGCTATCATTATTTCCTCATTAAATAGTACGACTCATTATGTGAAATTTATGTCACAATCATATTCAGTTTTCTGATTTTTAACATCCCTGAATCTGCCTTGTAAATTAATATTTATTGTTATTCTCTTTTCATGATATTAAAAAACAAATAGTTTGGTTCATTGTCTTCTGTAATCATGGCATATGCACCTACAGTAGTAAAGGTATGTTACTATTACTATTTAATTTAAATTAAATAAGTGTCCAAGAGCTGGAGGCTGGAGCAATGTCATTGCCTACTACCCCCTGTACCATATATTTGATTGTTGCTACTTTTACATCATTGTTATTCATTGAGATTACACCATAATATGACACTAAATGGTGGATTCAAAGAGGGCACCTGCAAGACATATTAAGAATAATTTTTAATATATCCTTTTAAATTTACATTTGATACATGGTTTTATATAATAACACTAGTATTATTTTAGTAAGTAAATCCACTATTTAAATTCTTGGTTCGCTTGTCTGGCCAAAGTGTCCAACCAACTCTAATATGTATTCCTGGATCCGCCCTTGGTCATGTAACCCTCATATACTATGATAGTGAAGGAGCAGCTGAATAAATTACTCCATTGCCAAGCAGTACCTTGTGTATTTCTATGCTGCTACTACCTACATATGACAGACATGAGAGTATATACTCATCAGGGTATGTCCTATCTATTACTGAGTTCAGTGTCAATAGGTCATAACCTTTCAAATTTCAACAATAATGTGGTTCAGTTTTCAGGAGTAGAACTCTTTGTGTTGAACTTCCCCCAAGCATACTGCATCTCTTCAAAAATGCTGACATTTCTTGAAGAGATGTGTTTGATATGTTTCGTTTAGCAAATTAAAAAAAAAATGTATTAGGATTGGTATATCTACACCAGACTTCTCTAGATTGTATCAGGAATGTTGGGTGCACAGACCTTCACGAACTTGCCATTTACAATGGCTGGATCTGCAGAAGCTTAGCTTTAGTACATTGATATCGTGACCAGCTTAATATATTGATACGTGATCAGCTTAGTACATTGATATCGTGATCTACCACCACCAACCCCCCACCCCGTCCGTGTACCCGGATGTATAGACTATAGTCATACGTGGGGGTATAATGCACTATTCACGGGGATCAGTTTTGTAGTATAAGATCCTGCTTGGTAAATTCTATAGAATATTACGTTAAAAATTATATAGATTATTGCGTCATTATCAAAACATACCTATTGAATTTTCTCATATTTCAAAACTTGGAGATAAAAACCCACCATATATTAAAACTGTAGGTATAGTAAGTGTTTGTCGTGTATTTTATATTATATTGTCAATAGCATTGAATTTAAGAGCAAATACTATCGGTAGATGTTTCATTATAGTCCCTGGGTATGGAATTCTATCATTCAAGGCTTGGACATGTTAGAAAGTGATTTAAGTTTGTATTGTCATACTAAAAGATTGTAGAAAGTAAAACTGCTACACTTAGTTTACTAGTAAGTCATGCTTCGCTAGTCGGTCGTCGCAAATGGGTGAAAGATTCCCGCAGCGACGTTAAACTCCATATTCATTCACTCACACTTCGCTAGTGGGACTAAAATCATAAATGTCTGACGCCCATAAAATGTCATCCTCGAAATCACAGGCCTTTATGACTACACTAACCTCCGTTATATAGACGCACTGTTTATGTTGCTGGTAGTGTTTTGCTTTACTAAAATTTTCCAAGAGCCTGGTTCGATTTAACTAGAATATCTAGACGTGTTCTCCATATACTTTGAAAAATAAAAGTTAATAATTAGACGTGAATTGTGACTTGTACACATCCGTTATTTGAAGCGCCTGATAATCGTGTTTCTAAATGGTATTATTATGTATAAATATTATGACAATATTGAATAGCATGTTTAAATTGTGTGTTTATAAACACAATCATGTTTAGTTATAATAAATACACAATACCGCAATATATAGGTCAATGCACAATACCGCTGTTCTATATAAATGCGTCCATGACTGAGAAGCCATTGCAGTGTAACCTGGATCTTCCTCAATTGTGTATAAATCTCAAATAATCAATGTATATTTACCTTTGCACAATTTAGTTTGTGAACAAAACTGATTTCATGTATAAAATAGTTTTGTATCAATGAATGCATTTCAAGAATAAAGCATTAGAACTTGTTTACTAGTTAATCGTCAATCGTCAATGCACGAACGCACGATCACACATACATGCACACATGCACACACGCATACACGCATACACACACACACACACACACACACACACACACACCTCTCTACATACCTCTCTCTACATACCGGTATACAGTTTGATACAATACATCCGCACATAAGTATTTAGACGTCTACATGGTATGTACTTGGTATGTATATTTTTCATTGAATGGTGCATCTATTGTTACTGTTAAAGGACTATGTATATCTTGGTGTTCTATTTAGTGGTAATGGAACATTTTTTAAAGCTATCAAAAGCCTAGCTAACCAAACCTCTAGAGCTATGTTTGCTGTATTTAAAATTATTCGAATAACTAGATATGCCAACCCACTGTCAGTTGAAGAATGTTGTTTTTAGGAACAATAGTTAATATTTTATTCAGGTTTGTCGTCGGAAAGTTAAGCGTCCCAAACCTTGCGATAATACTAGGACATAATGCTTTAATACTAGACTAAATTTAGTATTCATTTGACCGATAATTCACGTGACTTACTGGCTTGCAGGCTTGTGGTGGATAGATACAACAACCAATAATATTATTTTAATTTCATTTTATTCTTATTTTTTTCTGGGCTTTTTCATACTTTTATTTTGGTAAACAAATAACAATATACTAAATAACATATGTACAATGATGATGTGAAAATATATTTACAAATATATAAGATGTACATTCTCATGAGTATTCACTACTACAAGGTCCGCAGGTTCACAGGCAATAAGACTTGCACTGCGCATAACCGGTATGAACATTCTGTGTCTTTGTATTAGCTCCGCAGCATTCTCATGAACTTTGCCCCAAGGTCTGATTTCAATGAACAGTTTCAAATTCATTCTGAAAACCATCCTATTTAAAAGAGCATATGACTGAGCGCTTTTTAGTTTTGACTAATTGGGAGTTAGTACGCGCTGTATAAATGCATAATCTATTAGACATTGCAAGTCGGTGGTCTTCGGACACGACACCAGACCACGTGACAGTCTTGTCTTTGGTTATCAAGTGGTAAGCACCAGTCTTGTCCATGAGATTCTATCACGATAGATTCAAGTCATACATTAATATCAGTCGTATCGTATCACAACTCAAGAGACCGAGTCCTATTCATCACGCATCATATTCTCATACAACAAGATCACAGCCGAGTTTCTCGATTTCGTCAAGAAAGAAGTCCATATCCTCGAACGTAGTTCCAGAACTCTGTAGCACCAATCTGAAGAAGTTGACGTGCTCCTTCTGAGGCTGGTAGGTGATCATCATGGATCCTTTGCGAATCATCCTCTCCTTTATCAGTGGCGCCACCTTGTGGAGTCGTGTTCTGAACTCCAGACCTTCAGGCAGGTCTCTCAAACATGGCGGAATGTACCAGAAACAAACGTTCGTCAACTGAGGCTTGGGTGTAACCAGACTGAAGCATTTTCTCTTCTGTAGTTTCTCCACGAAGTACTGGGTGTTGTCAAACAGAATGTTCACGTGTTGCTCCAGACCTCGTGTGCCCTGAAAATACACAGTGAATACAAATTATATATACTGTAGGAACATATTTAAACTTGTGGGAACACAAGAGCATTTCATTGTAGATACTCAAATTATTACAATATTTGAAAAATATCTTTATATTATTGTCCATTAGTCTAAAACAACGAAGACATTCTTCATTTTGAAGAGTATTCTGATTCCAATTCGTCGCAAATGGGTGTAATATTCCCACAGCGACGTTAAACTGTTAAACTCACATATTCACTCACTAATTCCAATAAATCCTGAATGGAAAATATGTAGCCTGTGTGTCACGAAAGTGTCGTATACTGCCCGGATGTAACTCTGGCCGTACGCCATGCTAATGCTATACTACGTGGACTTGCTGGACTACGACCCTTTTGTGAAGCACAGACTTTGTACGTAATCCTGGCTTACCTTAGCTTTCCACATCAACCAGAACTTGAAGACGTCGACCTTGCGGCCACACTGGACTGTCTTGTCACCGGTGTCGTAGCTGACGTCGTAGAACTTGTCTGGCTGGAACAGGTAGCTGGCTTTAGCACTGTGCGCAGCCTCCAGAATACCGTCGTGCTTGGTGAGGAACGCCGAGCATTGCTGAGGGACTCCGAGCAGCTTGTGGGGGTTCCACGTTACCGAGTCCGCACGTTCTACGCCATCCATCACGTGGCGGTGACGACGTGACACGAGGACGCCGCCTCCCCACGCACTGTCCACGTGCAGCCAGAGTCCGTGGTTCACGCAGATGTCGGCGATGGCGTTGATTGGGTCGAATGCACCGAACACAGTTGTTCCCGCTGTGGCTACGACCAAGAACGGACGCTGTTCCTGAAATGATAGACAATAAATAATAAGTAAACAATAATATAAATACATGAAATAAAAACAACCGATATGGTGCTTACACACAGTAAACAGGAAACAGACATGCATGTCTAGCATACATAGCTTCATTAATTGAACTTCTTCAGTGTCCTTACCTTCAGTTTCGTCTCTTCAATCTGGCTTTCTAGATCCTCAGGGATGATGCGACCTTCTGGATCCGTCTTGATCAGCCTAACATTATCGTCCCCGATGCCAAGAAGGCATCCTGCTTTTCGTATAGAATAATGAGCCAACTCCGACGTGTAGATAACCAACTCTGGCAGCCCGAACAGACCCCGCTTCTTGGTTTCCGGGAAGGCCATCTGCCGGGCGCAACTGACCGCCATGATGTTAGCTAGAGAACCTCCCGGAGCGAAGATGCCGTCGCCGCCTTCGTATCCGATGAGTTGCCGCATCTTGGACAGGACGGAGAGTTCCATGACGGTGAACACTGGCGCCACCTCGTACGTGTAGAGACTACAGTTGAGGGCGTCGGTGATCAGCTGACCCGCCAGACCGTAAGGATCCAGACTCGCAAACAGCTGGTTGACGAAGCGCGGATGTCCTGTCCTGACGCTGTACTTGATGACGTCTTTCACCCTGGCCAGCAGCTGGGGGTGGGTCTCGCCGTGAGGCTGGGGCTCCAGGTCCAGCAGCTCGGACAGCTCACTGGGAGATTTCCACTCGTTCACCTTCTGATCCCGGTCTCCGGCTTTAGTCACAATCTGGTCCATGATCATCTGGAAGATGTCTTCCAAGAACTGATCATGGCCATTCGGTTGAGTCCTAAACTTAGTCTCTGAGGCGGACGATACACTATCACGGGAGTCTTCATCAGCACTTCTCCATTCATCCTCCCTCAAGCCTCCTACAGCGCTGTCGTCCGACCCCTCGCTCACGTCGTCGCAGCTGCTGGCGTCGTCCAGCGTTAGCAAGTCGCTGTCCTTAAGTTTTCTCTTGATCTTTTGGAGAGAGTAGAGATCAGACTTTTCAACTTCTGTAAGAAATAAAAACAATAGTAAGTATTACGTCATATATTAAACATCCGTCAAGGACGGTACAACATGGACAGCTTACAATATACATTGATTATACCTACATGGATTAACTATAGACTGGTATACTGAACAGTCTCTAGATAAAGAATGCTGTTGCAGGCTATGAATGGCATCACCTTTAGACCACCCATGTATGTCTAATTCGAAACCTACACTTTTGAAATGAATGTGCTATTATGTCGTCACATATTGAGCATATAGGACGAAACTATAGATGCCAGAGTTTCTATATCATGTGAGGAGCCTCAAAATATGAGAATAGGGTATCGTGCATGTGTTAATTTAACCCGACTTCAATTCACTATATTATTATATGAATATGACCTAAGGTGTATGTGTGTGTGTGGTGTGTGCGCGCGTGTGTGTGTATATATATATATGTGTGTGTGTGTGTGTGTGTATGTGTGTATGTGTGTGTATGTGTGTGTGTGTGTGTGTGTGTGTACAGCTATTACAGTTGGTCATACACCGAACGTTCATACAACGTAATAATGTAATCGATATTTCCTATTTGGATTACGTCTACATTACTGAAGTATTTCAGCTTCAGTTCACTCCCCAAGTCGTCGACAACAATGACGTAAGACAAGGAATTATATCAGTATTGGAATACACAGCCTAGGCAACGACGTTGTGGGCGATATTGCATAGACAGCTACAGCATAGACATAATTAATTCTAGCAGAGAAAAACAAGGCCATATCTCATGTTTCAAACCATACTGTCAGGTGCGACTGTACACGTGTCCTGTTTACCACAGTCACTGCGAAGTTACTGCTATTTTATATAGCTGCGGTAAAAATAACCGACGCGGATGTTAATAACGTAATACTATTAGCGCAGAATGATGCTAAGCATAAAACACATACGCATAAAAAAATGTTCTAGTTTACAGACGACTTGCTCTCAATATTCGGTATTTCAAAATGTGGCTTGATAACATCTTTGCCCCTCGATTCAGTTCAAGACATCCCCCAAAAGACAAAGTTGTCGACGCGATGACAAATTAATACGCAAGCCAAGGAATGAAATCTCTACAGGAACAAACAGCCTTGGCAACGACTCTGTCGGCGAGAGTAATGACGCACATTGCTACCAGACATGCACACACCGCGTGACTCAACCCAGCGGCTGCCACAGGCGACTACGTTACATTATCATACATATTAATATGCAAGGATCATTTAAGATACCCAGTATTTGGAAATAGAAACAAAAAAGAGGTAGTAATTCAGAGATTCAGATTTCATTATGGCGCCGGTAGATAAACAGCTGATAGAAAGAGCCGGTACACGTGCTACTAACCGGTAGACCTATTCTAGGTATACCACATGTCACATGCCTAAAACGCACCTATACACATTTCTATTGTATAATCATGAATGAAAATTGATTACTAGTATATTAATTAAGTTGAAAATTGAATTATACGAACAATAATCTATATTGGTTATTAATTGCGAGAATTATACTTTTTAAGTAATATGACTAGAAAGACGATAGACCTCATCTACTTGCCGGTGTAAATTACAAAATGTAATTATAGTATGATTTTCTTCTTAAGAAATAATTAAAATAAATAAATTAATGTACATTTGAAAATGTATCCATCCTTATACAAAATATTTAAATTAAACTCACCAATTGAGGCATTCATATCCATGATTGAAGGTATAGTTCTACTATCAGCTGATAGGTTTCAGTCTACTGTATTATGGAAGTCTGTGAGAGTGAAGCGGACACAAACTGGCACCGGTTATATAGACGTTTAGCAAAAGAGAAAATTTCCACAAAAATTGCGACGGAAAACTACCATTTCTTGCAACCTTGGGAATATTCCAGTTCTAGGTCATGGGAAGATCCCCATTCAGCGGTATGTTGTATTGATCTGCTGTCATTCAGCCACTCCTAGTGCGTGTTATATAGACCTCGGTTACATGATTGGTTGTAATATTACTCACGGAAACTAACGAACAGTTCAGAATGCGCTGTTTCATTCGGCGGAAACGTACGAAATCACTGGTTATTCATCAAGTGTAGGGTAAATGTCATGAGTGTTATATTTCTGAAGCGTAGGCTTGGCGGTGTGTGACTACCAAGATTAGTTATAGTTTGTAAAAACTAATACATTTAGTATTACACATGAAATTATTTTGTAATAATTCTGTTGTTTATTTATCGCAAAGATCTATAATATAGGACCTATATGATATTAACGGATGCTCACAGTAACGTTCAACTGTAACAGCACTACCAAATACAAAGTAGTTTGTAAAATAACAATACGTAAGAAAAGTTTATATAAAAACCTTCTGCACACGTATTAAAATATGATAATTTATTTCCCATATCTACTAGATAAAATATATGTTCTAAGGTCGGGGCCGTTTATGCATTGAATACAAATTAAAACGTGCATAAAATACCAATGGACATACACATATCAGCATACATGCATGGATGCCAAGAACTACTACATTGATTGGTTACAAACTATATGGAACTTTAGTAGAAATATAAGCGTGGCAACTTATACTAATTAACTCTTTATGAGCAAATGTATGACTGAGTTTGAAGAACATCCATGCATGCAGCTGTTGTGGGACAGGGAACTAAATATCACCTGTTATGCGTCATTTTAGATAATATCGACTTGAAATGCTCTCATGTATAGGCCTAGTGTTAGCTTACATTGACCAATGCTTTGAGTACTAGTATACTGGTCAGTGCGTGGATTATAGCGCTATATAAATGGAATACCTATACCAATAATTGTGTGCAATTATCCTCTCTCTCCCTCTCCCTCGCTCTCTTTCTCACTCCCTCCATCTCTCTCTCCTCTCTCTCTCTCTCTCTCCTCTCCCCTCTCTCTCCCTCGCTCTCTATCTCTCTCTCTCCCTCTCGCTCTCTCTCCCTCTCTCTCTCTCTCTCTCTCTCTCTATCTCTCTCTCTCTCTCTCTCTCTCTCTCACTCTCTCTCTCTCTCTCTCTCTCTCTCTCTCTCTCTCTCTCTCGATAAACTAGACACATATAGCATGGGTACGGCATCCTAAGAATGTGTATATTGGCGATTCCAGCTAGTGATGAAGACAATGAAGACGTCACAGCATATTTTACATCAGTATTCGCAGATTCCTGGTAAATTTCCATCCCTCCGCTTCGAAAGGTCATGCCGTGTGTTCATACGCGTGCGCTGAACGGCCGGCGCCTTAGCAACAGTAGCGACCACGTGCTAATACGTCTTAGCCAACGTCAACGCACACCCCGTCTGTGCAACTACAGTGTAATACGCTTCTCTCATTGGACGGTTAAAAAGCGATGGGGATAGCTTAGTTCAAAAAGGAGTACAACCATTGAAGTGAGAAACATATCATATAGGAGGTAGCCCTAGGCTTATAGTCATACGGCGCGTTATGTCATACGTTACACATTGCCAGACTCATATTGATCGCCTCAGTGGTTCCGCACAATTAATTGTATTGTCTATAGACGTTCTATTTGCTAGCTGTCATATAGCCAGCGTTCGTGTAACAATTAACTAATCTATAGGAGCCAAACCATTCCGTAACTGTTTGGATACAATAATTGTTATGGCAGAAAGTAGAATACTATTACTACTATATACGTAAGAGGTACAATACACAATATGCGGTATGGTGTAGACACACGTTATGCAGCTCTATAGAATATTGAGAAATGTCTTTTCTATACTAGTCCGGAATTATTTTAGTGAATTGTGCACGTTATGATACAAGCATGAGCTTTGCCACACTGTTAGAGTATGCCATAAAGGTGGCTGTCCACGTGCGACTTTTCTTGCGCTAGTTCACTGTCCGACAGCGATTTTACACTGTCCGACAGCGATTTGCACGTGGACTACAGCTTGCTATGAACTATATCTGACATCTGAAAGTCATGAGAAAATGTTCTATCGACAGTAACTCGCAGAAATATGTCGACATTTCTCTCACGTGGAGAGCCGCCTTTAGGAATAGTTTAGCTATAATGACATCACGGATGTGCTCTGCATGAGATGCGTCGCTGTGCACGTTCGTATTTTTAATTTGAATGGCGAAATTTCGCCGCGCCAACCAGCGGCGATAACAAAAAGATTCTATCGAAATTTGTCGTTGCAAATTTCGCTTTTGATGTGCAAGCATATATAGACAAATTAATATAAATCGAAATTCGCCTCTGGTGTAAACGAACCTTTAGACCGTAAAATTAAATTACTACAGTATGTCAGTGGCGAATCCACGGGGGTGGGGGTGGTGATTCGGGGGTTTACTTACCACACACCCCATTCTTGAAGAATTCATAAAAACATGCCCTCTTTTATTTTACAAAGTACCCTTTTCTGGTGACAGCCGAGATATAGCTCATGTTACGTATGTCGAATATTAAAGGCATAATACTCATAGTTAATTGACCTGTTTAACGGACAAACGAAATTCGATCTCAGACTAATTTCTAGTAGCCTACTCTTGATTTATCCTCTCAAAAGTTGTTATTTACTGATGTACTTAGTCCCCAGTACTCAATAGTTATCAACATATTAATATGTTATATGAATATAGGGAACGTTCCTCTATTTAGCTTGTCTTTGATGCATTAGCTGTGCGTATATATGTTTAAGTCGTACCAATTAGTTATGTCCCCTTGCATTGACATACTGAAGGAAATAACAATACGACCATATTCAGGTTGTCTATCAGTAGACTACAGGGGGTTG
>JAUTBV010120352.1:0-13156 GCA_032361325.1 Lepetodrilus fucensis
TGTAGGCTACAGCTATTGTAACGTCAACGCTTTCTATTGTGGCGGGAGCCCAGTTACAACTATTGTAGCACTACAAGGGCGTCATGCAACGGGCACCAGACATGATAATAATCTTTCAACTATTGTGTTTAAGTAAGTATAGATTTCCAGTTCTGGGAAGAAAATACTCGCGGTCGTTACTCCAGAAAACTGTAGCTGGGTAGGATATATTCGGCTAATACAAGCACGTGCACCTCGCAGGTACCAGGAACACTAGCAGACGTAATGGTGCCGACTACGATAACGAGGACATTAACAGCACGGTAGCTGATGACGGTAGCTGATGACGTGGGTGGCATATTTATTCAAGACATTTACTTTCACTGTAGCTTGGTACGTTGTAAGTGGTGTCTAATTAACACCTATACTGTCATGGTAACCTATTATTTCAGCAGTATCTTCCATTAACCCTTCTACTTTCAAGGAAGCTTATGAAACCAGTGATGTCATCAATTAACATCCTATACTACTGCCTGGTGTCAACAAAAAAGAAACATTGGTACAATGGACGGGTCCGCAATCTCCAGAGGCCATTAGCCTCCAGCATGAACCTCTACATGCCTAGAGGACAATCAAAGGCTCAAAGGTCTATTTAGTGCCCCGTGGGGGAACATGGGTCCTTTAATGGTAGCCATTGCTGTAACAAGTGTCAGCAGACCCGAGACAATACAGTGCCGAGAGACAATACAGTGCCGAGAGACAATACAGTGCCGAGAGACAATAGTGCCGAGAGACAATACAGATACTGCATGCAATCACAAAGGAAATTTATAGGTGTTGATGCAGGTTTCCATTATAGATGGTTAAAACTCAGGACATATGTTCAGTAACATTGAGTAGCTAGTCTAGATCCTAGGTGCTAAGTAAATGATGGTTCCAAAGTAAAATAGCCTCCCACTCCAGTACAACCGATCTTTCTATTTAACCTTCTCCACACTGGAGGCAACCAGATATGCCTAAATAAGCTGTGTCTGTGTCTGTGTCTAATACAGCAGGAAGAGGGTTAAGGTTTCATATTTCTGCTGAACACACACACACACACACACACACACACACAAAACAACAACCCCAGAACAAGCAACTTCAGTGAAAAGGTACATGTACCAACATTTATGAGTTTAAAATGTTCTAGCCATTGGTACTTGGTACTTGGTACATCTGGTGGAAGCCTGGACCATAGATCACACAGTAGCCGCTGAAAACAGACTCACACACAATTGACTGCTAGCTGCCAGCTGAGTGAGTTCTAACAGGAACAACCATCTGATTCCATGCTTATTATAATCAGCAAACTTTCCTGTGGAAGATAGAGCACCCTTGGTAGCTGTAAACTGCACGTGCCCTCTGTGTGGCTAAAAGTGGCAGCATGAGTCAGCATTGGATCTCAGGTCACAGTACATAGTAGGCAGTGCTAGGCACCTTCATGAACCTTCATGAGTGCTGAGACGCACGTTCACATTCAAACACAGCTTGGAGAAATTAACTCAATTAAAAAAAAAAATTATGAATAATAAATACATTATATCATCAGTAAATCCATATAGCACTTGGTGGACTTCAAATTCAATGTATTTATGATTCATGATTCACACTTCAAAGAATAGTAAACATATCCAATCATAAACTATGACAATTAATGTATGTATGGTTGGTTAATACATAGATCTCCATGAAAATAGATACATGTTAATCTACTTCAACGAAGTGTATTATTTAACATTGTAAATGACAATGTGTATGCTGTTATATGCCCAGATAAACATTTAGACAGACATTCACATATACACTCAGAGAAATATTCAAACAATGGTTAAGATGACATTCACTGATTCAGACAGACCTTCAGACATATGTTCAGACAGGATGTTCAGAGAGACATCCAGATATACATTCAAACAGATGTTCAGAAATTCAGACAGATGTTAAGACATTCAGACAGATGCTCACATATGTTCAGACAGATATTCAGACATTCAGATAGATGTTCAGACAGATGCTAAAACAGACATTCAGATACATGCTCACATATGTTCAAACAGACATTCAGATAGACGTTCAGACAGATGTTCAGACAGATGTTCAGACAGACATCCAGATATACATTAAATCAGATGGTCAGAAATTCATAGACATTCAGACAGATGGTCAGAAATTCAGACAGACTTTCAGACAGATGTTCAGACATTGAGACAGACGTTCAGACAGATGTTCAATACAGTAAGTTGGTCAGTGCACTTATCTGACCGACTCTGGCTGCACTGAGACCTGTATGGTGTTTACCTAAAACAAACAACAGAAGGACTCTACTTCCCCGTGGAGGGATGTCGGTCACTGGGCTGGCTGGAAAACTTACAAGTACACCAATGTCACCGTCTGTCAGTAAACACAGGAGAGGGCCAGATAGAGACCCACAATCACAAGACTAATACATGGAGATTCAGGTGTTTTGGTGATCAAGAAAACTTGGTTAACTAATGCTGGCCACACACTAGGAAAATCGCATGTGTGTGCTGGCAGTCGACTGCGATTTTTAGTCTCGCCGACTGATCGCACAATACCTAGCGTGTTTTGATGTTTGGAGCACCGCACAATAGGCGATCGAAATCCAACGCAAATCCGCAAATCGCTAGTGTGCGGCCGTTATAAATAATTGGGCGAGACGGTGAAAATATACCGATGTATTGATCTGTGAGATGGTGTTTTTTTTGGTTTTAATTTGGGGTGTAGAGTCGTTTTAGAGAATCTTTCACTAATATCACGACTTGTCAGTTTTAGGGCAGGAGGAAATGTGTTGATTTGTGAGATAGTGAAAATATATCAATGTTTTGATCTTGTTTCCTGCAAGAATGCACAATTTGTCATGCTCAGTTAAAGTTGTAGATATTATAAATAAAGTGTGTTGGTGTACATAGCTAACTGTGTACATTAATTTTGCTTGCAGCACTGACTGAAATCTTAGCCCACAGTGTGGTATTAATAGCTCTCATAACGATTCACTTGACATATTTTATGACTTTATCATGTACATAAATGAAAGTGTTCACATGAAACCATCCTGATTTCTGATTTTATGGAACATAGATATTGACAGTATTCAATGTCATTCATAATCAACCAAATCATGGAATTAATAAAAATACTATTCTACAAACTGCTATTCTCAAGTGAATTAAGTACACAAGTTCAGTCAATACTGAAATAATGCTGATGAACCTACAAGTACAAGGTGAACATATTGTGTCACATCATCGTGGTCTATTGATTTCATCCAAGAAGTACAGGACAACAGAATGTTGACGAGTTAATCAACTACGAACATTGGTCTGCTTTCCCTGTTCTAATTACTCTAACACAGGATATTGTTTTCTCAGGATATTGTTTTCTGGCCAGGTGTGTATTGTCACAGCACTAAATGACAGCACTAAAAAATGACGGCACTAGATGACAGCACTAAATGACAGCACTAGATGACAGTGTTCTGCAACAATGTTGACCTTCACCTTCAGTGCAACTGCACCTTCTTGATCTTATCAGAGAGAAGAAATGCGATTGTTTATCAGATGTCTTTACCTAGAGCATGCTGGGATAGCTGCACAATAACGATGCTCAATAATGATTTGAGGATGGGCCGTCTTAATAGATCTACTTAGGATGAAACCTAAAGTTCTATTGTAGAAATATCTGTACTGTTTGCATGAATGTACTGCTGTACATGGCTATTTTGAGGCTTCTTAAGACTTTACTTTACGTATTTATTATTATTTTAATTGAGGTTTTGAGCTACTTCCATGATTATTTCATTTATATCACTGCTTATTTCTTTATTAAAAACAGCTCTAGAATGTGGATAAGATTAGAATAGATAATAACAATAACAATAATAAAACATAAAATGCTCAACGTGATATAACTTATGATACAACATACAATAATGTCAAATGTTTTCCTATCTTGTTTTTTTCCACGAAAAGCAAGCATTCTCTACTCCCTATTAATTATACATTCCAAGCTGCATTGAAAACCTCATTATAATCACTTTGTCCCATAAAATTTAGTATAATATTCATTGCAAATCTAGCTCTGTGCTATCTCAGTGTATTCTACATATATGTAATATTCATATATACTAGTATTAAAATAATTACCGGTAATGTGACACTAGACAGCAGTTAAATAAACAGATGCTAATGAATTAACAATGAGGAAGCTGAGAAAAACAGCGAATTAACATTATTGTAGTTTCCTTTTACGAGAATATATAATTATAGATACATGCCCCATTTTCCTTTAGTGCGTAGGAATGAAACTTTGCATGACAACTAAATATTATTGATTTATCCTCAATTATGAATGTCCTAGTTTAAGAGATCATGTTTCCTCACATTAATGTCTAATACACAACATGCTTGTTCAAGATTAACACAGATTTCATGAACCAGTTTGCTCTTCAGAATTAACACAAACTCACAAAATAAACACAGCTATTTATCGTAAACAAACTAAACAATCCTAAAGTGCACGGATGTGTAGTGGTTTAAATACAATGTGCTACACATCCAAATGTTTGACCGAGTTATCTTCTCTGGGGCAAATTTTGTATTTGCACAGCATGATGGAATATGGCAGTATAAAAACTACGTTGCTTTGTACTCTCATCGTGTCTGCAGTCTCGTAAACATCTCTGACACGTACAAAATTATACAATATAATAGTACATGTGTTTATGACATTAATATGACGTAGAATGACTTGGCTGTTATCACTTGACAAAAACATAAAATATATAGAAAAAGAACTACTAGCATGATATTAATAAACCATATTTAAGTGGGATTATTTATTGTGTGGAATGCTTGTGGTTTAAATGCATTAACCCTCTCCATGCTGAAGGCAACTGGAGATGCACTAAAGAGCAATACTTGCACCTAATCCAGCAGGGAGGGGGTTACGAGGCCTCATCCAGAAATGTCCTCATCCAGAAATGTCGGTCAAGGCATAAAGAGCAGGTCAAAGCATAAAGAAAGTGGTAAAGTCTCCACACTGACATTTCCTGACCAGGGGCGGTGTTGACTCAAGGGGAAATGGACCCAGTCCCAGTCAATATTGTAACAAAAGTCTAGACTTTCTTCATTCACATTTCTGCCAGTAAAATACAGCCTATCACAAAGATCGTGTTATACTTCTAAAGCAAAACAATAAACTATATAGCAAATATAGATTTATCCCTAAGGCAATGTGAAATATTTATACATCTATGAAATGGAAATTTTGATTGTAATAAAATATGTACCTGTATATTTTTCTTCACAACATCAAAGGTATTCATGATTCATCGACAGAAGTTTGATACAAAACTATTAAATATATTGTGTGGATCATATGACAAGCTTACAGCACAGGGCACCGAGGACATTAACCACATCTATCTCATCATACTGCATGGTAGACCACCACTGCCGACTCTCAGAAGCACAGACCACTGTGTAACCCCTACAATCTTAATCCCTTACACAGTTTATTCCACTCCAAACCAGACGAGTTACTGTTCAACTATACATGTATGTATCACATGTATGCTTCACATGTCCACAGCATGCTTTATCGGTCAGTGCTCGATACTTGATCATTGCTGGATACTTCGTCTGTGTGACGCCAATAAACCAACTTTTGTCCAGTTGCCAAGTTGGATTAACTTTCTCCATGCTGAAGGCAACTGGAGATGCCTTAAAGAGCTGTGCCTGTGCCTAATCCAGCAGGGAGAGGGTTAATGGCACGCCCAGCTTTTATGTGGGGGCACTTCCAGCTGTCTCCAGTAGGTATGAGGTTAACAGTCAATACAATACAACAGCTGGCAGACTTATCTCAGATATTTGATAGGAATGTAATTTCCTTGGTTAGTATTTTTAAACAAAGGCGTACATACATTGTACATACTAGTATTATGTGATATTTAATCCTTCTGTAAAAATGGAACTATATTACATTAGAAAATATAATTTTCTTCAGGATTTGTCCAGACAAATAAATCTTTATAAAACATTAGTTAATTAAACAGCTTTGTAGACTGAGTTACACCTTGTTCTCATCCAAATACTTCTATTCAAAATATCTGTATCGCCACAGAGGGTTAGTCTCACAGCTTTGTTTCATTAATGAACATAACATACATTGAGAACTGCAATGAATGGCTACGCATGTCAGAGGTATCTAGAATAGTTGTTAGATTACATGATAACTAGTCTGCTTCAGCAACCCTAATACCTTAATGACGCAATCCTAGAGATGAAATAGATTGCACAGCACATGTTCATTACATGGATGTCCATTAATACCAGAAATAGCATCCAGCCCATTATATACATTTAACACCCAACTCTCGGCCAATCACAGACCATCACACTGATTACAAAGCCAATATCACCCCGACCTTTTGACTTGGGTTGCAGGTGCTTGACCTCCGAGTTCAGGGAGTCGTCCAAGGACAATGACTGGTACACCTTCTACTGCCATTCTACCACCCCCCTACCCTACCACCCCTCGCAGAAGTCGGCCAATGGTCAGCAATCGATGACCGCCTTGTTGATAGCCATCAATCATTGGCAACGAAATCAGATCATGTAGGTATCAATACTTATAATAAACAGTAATTTACGGTCAGAGGAAATCAGTGAGGTTGTTCTAATTGAACGACAATCACAGCATGCAGTAGGTACTTAAGTCTCTTCATGAATGATCCACGATATCCACCAATCAATATGTATGTATGACACAAACACGTACATACACCATGCATATTTCTTACCTCAAGTTAAATCATATTTGGCACATTTATCGTGAGTGAGCGAGCGAATTATTGCTTAATGTTACAGCGAGAATATTTCACCCACACATAACGATTAGTAGTTTATTATCCACAACATTAATGGTAATAATAAACTGGTAGAATTCTGACGTACATATTGATATAATATTCATTGACAGTTGTGGATAATGTAGGGCGTGTAGATAACTGCTGTATAAAGACCTGCATGGACATCATGGCACGGCACGGCATGGCATTGATCCTAAGTGTGGCCATTAACCCCCAAACCATCAGCAGTAAAGTGTGACTTTGTACAGCTCGACCCAGATCGTAACTGATTAATTAATTAATTAGTTACACAACGTGACCTGGAAGTGAGGGAGCAAGTGGAGAATGTTATGAAAAGGCTGATCGTATTGATTGCGGCCGCATGTACGAAGATAACGTTCAGTACATGTATACACTGTGAGCCAGTACAGTGTGCTTCAGTGCGGGGCATGTATTAACCCTTACAGTTCATGATGTTATAAAATCAGGCCTCACCCATCCAATTTCTATAAGCCCGTATTAAATACTGATGGTAGACTCGCACTTTATACGTGTAGCAAGGAGTATGTAATTATACCTCCCTTACCACTGCAACACACACTCAGTCAACTATAATACTAAACAGTAATAAACCAACCTAAACTGAATGTTGAACAATCCAATTAACAATGCATGACAACGTTAACCCTATAACCAACTACCAACTATTTTATGCAAAGATAGCTCTCGTATGGTCATTAAATTACAGCGAGTGAGTGAATCATTCTTTTACCTCACAGCAAGAATCTTTCACTCACATGTTAAATTACAGTATTGGTTAGTAAATGTATAATGAACAAAACCAAAAATATAATTAACACCTAGGAAATAAATATAACACACCCTGAAGACATTAACTTGAAACACAATCAGAGATTCAGTAGTGGGTGAATGAGTTATAGTTTATGTTGTATGTCTCAGCAGCAATCTGTTGTCTATACGCACGATGATTGACATTCAGCAAGAAGAATACTTCATGTACTATCTATTATTAGACACAGCTACTTATTCAGTTAAGACTACTGTTGAAGACATGATTCCCCGGGAATCCCCGAAGACTCCCAAACAGGACACCACTATGTATAATGTATCCTGTGTTGACCAGGACAGGACTTCTAGCAGGACAAGCTGCTAGTAATGGCGTGATCTCCTAAGATGTCGTTAAGACATATTGGACATCGCTAGACACTCCTCTAGGACTCTTAGTTAACGTGATAATATCATACATCCAAAATATTCACCCTCGTTATTCTGTATGTGCTGGTTATGTTACGACTTCCCAAGAACATTAGTTTTCATTATGCTCTGTATATGCAAACCAAATTCCTGGAAAGTTAATAAAGCTTTTTTTATCTTATCATTACAATTTTAATCTGACTATGAACTAATGAAGAAGCAACAATTTGTTTATATAAAACTAAATTTATAGATGAATTGGAGTGATATTATCGTTTCCTAGTAAATGATGCCATATAGTGATAGAGAAGAAAACAGTTACAACTGAAAGGATTCAATTTAACACTCTCCATGCTGAAGGCAACCAGAAAGCTGTGTCTGCCTAATCCAGCATGGAGAGGGTTAAACAATGAGTTTTGTATATATAAAGCTTACACTCACCAGATACTAAGATCCTATGAGATGTACAGTTGGCTGAGAATCAACAGGGTATCTCTGTTTGCCAGTGATCACATGGCCTCTGCTGTTGACAACATGTACCCGTTGTTCACGACAGATTCAATGCTTGTAGAAACACAAACAACACTTTGTACATTCACCACCCAGTGAAGTAGCCATGCACATATGTCTGAGGTACAGTGTACAAGCATGTCGACAATAATGCAAACTGTAGATTACACTAATCAATAGAGAGTGAATCAGACTTTGTGAGTCAGGTCTTGTCACAATTCTCTATCTATCAGCGTCATGCGAACAATCAATATGTATCACACGATGACATTCGCACAAGGTTGATGCTTAACACATGAAACCTACAAGTATACATTTCAAATAGGAAATCAATTAATGTCTGTATTACCTTGTTTATGAATGGACATTCCAACGCGCACATAATCACCACTTGCTAACCTGTAGATTCACACACCTTCTCTAATACCAGTATGAAGATGTTAATATCCTACCAACGTAACTCGGTGTTAATACTGAGCCTATGATTGAAGACAATTTAACACTTACTCCTACGTCAAGCCATTTTCTCCTCTAATCCCTAGTGATCGCACGTGTCTATAGAACATGGCCATAACCCCCACCTACATGTTCTCTCCCCCTCACACCCACATTCAGTCCACAGACAGATTATCAGTTTTGTTTATTTGTTCCAGCCTCATCGATATCTGTCCTCAATTACGTGCTGTACATAGAAGCTGGTGGTCTTTCTTTGTGTGCACATTGGTTAAATGGCTGCCGATACTGAACTGAACACACCAGCCATGTACAAGCAGGTTAGAGTACATAGACGAAAATCAATATTTGAAAGGAAAACCACTTTCACACAGGGTTATTATCACTTTCATACATAAATGTGTTCTACAACGTTTCCCTCCCGACCCGCTCACAAGAAAGCTGTGCCATGTGTGTGTGTGGGTCAGAACACGTGGGAATCACCACTGTATAGGTTTCATAGACAGCCGGTGTGGGTTTAAAATACGTACCTTCTATCCTCCCAACACTGGCTGGTAGTCTGATCTGGTCTGGCCGTGTGTGTGTGTGTATATGGAGTGTCCAGAAGTGTGAGTGTATTATCTGTCTGGCCGCTGGTCAGTGTGTAGCTACGTTCCTTCTGGACCGTACCAGGCCCCGTGGCAAGCCGACTGCCTGTTCACTGACTGCACTGAACCCAGTCTCACTGACACTGCTTACTCTCTCAGTGCCTAGCCTGAATAAGTCCACAGCCCACAGTAGCCTACAGCCAGAATTAGCCACAGTCAGGAGATTAGCCTGCTGTCTGCAGAAGTGCAGACAAAGTCTAGTGTCTTTTCCTCCCCCAGGCCTACAGGCACATCACAAACTTTGAACACAAAGTGTCTGTGGGCCAGTGTCTGTGGGCCAAGGCTGGGGGTGGGGGTGGAGGGGGTATGTCCGCGGGAGGTTGACAGAAGTGGTGGGGAGTGCACACTGCCTGCATGTAGGTAGCGACTGACTGTCAGTAACTTCCCTGTGCTATGTAGTTTCCAGTAGTCTCATAGCAGTTTAACCCCTCTGAGGACAACCCGACTCCGGGGTCCTTTCAATAAAGCCCCAAGGCAATAACAAATTATCAGATCCTCCTCAAAATAAACTGGTAACATCCGGATATAGACATTGATGTAGTTTATTGATGGAACTCAAGGCCATGGATAGATGCAGGCTTTATATTTTAATGAAGAAGAATTGATACACCACATACATGAACATCTGATACAAAGGGTGAATGTTTATGGAGTTTAATGTCGCTCAGGAGTCTTTGCTACGATGATGCAAAGGGAAAATTATTAATACATTTTTTTTTTTGTTAATGAGAGTTACAATTTTAGCAACATGTTTACTCAGTCAAAATGTTGTGTCGGAAAGTGCGAGGATAAACGTGATGATTAACTCGTACTAAAAGACCTGCTCACAGTATTAGTCATCCGATGTCACGCAGGTGAAGGTGTTAAACTAATGTAATCAGGTACCGTTCCTCTGATATAAGTCTGTATAATTGAACTGGTGTTCTAAAGCCAGGCACAGGTAAATCGCCATTAGGATATAGTAAACATTCATCACTAACAACAACAGTGTGACAACATGGTGATAGGAAGTAAGTATAACATGTAAACACATCATTTATATATAAACTCCAGTTACCTGGAGTATGGAGGTAAAGAAACACAGTTTAACAACAAGCTCCGAGATTACAAAACTTTCTTGATTACAATTTCATATTCAACCCAAAGATTTGTTTACAAATCTCCATATAGAATTCGAGCTTGAGCATGAAATCGTAATCAAAAAGTTTTGTAATCTCGGGGCCAGAACTACTTTCATACATTCCAGAAACATTTACCACAATTATTTCACCATAAACAAGAGTGAGTGATTTTGTAGTTTGACAATGCTGTGGGAATTTTTCACCCATTTGCGATGACCATGAACAAGAAACAATGTCCACCAGAAATAAGTTTTATCTTTGCCAGAATCAATTCCCAAAATGAAACAATAGAGAGTTGAACCTGAGGCTTTTGGCTCCAAAGTCCAACATTCTACAATTGTGCTACCACCCATGCACCCTCTAGGCTAATACCAGAGCAGAAATAACAACAAACTTCCATTGACAGGCTAAGAATAAAGGTTGTATCGCACATTCATCAAGATTTCTGACATTTAGCTTCATGTGGAAATAGCTGCTGGAGCATGTAGAGCAACAAGACTGACGTCATTGATATCTCAGAGAAAGAAAACTGACGTCACTGACATTCTGCCGCAGAAACATTGCCAGGTCAAAGGTCAGTGTGGTAAGTCAAAGATCAGTGTGGTAAGTCAGGTCAGTGTGGTACCTAGCCGAAGGAAAGAACATGTAACTTTCCACATGGAATATATGCTTAACCCTCTCTGTGATAGACTAATCACAACTGTGGCTAGGATCATCATTGGTTGCCTCCAGCAACAACACTGCCAGGTCAGAGGTGACTGTTCTTAGGGTCATATGTCATAGGTCACTGTTGCTAGGATTATGCTTGGATGCCTCTGGCAGATAGAAGTTTGCCAAATATTATACTTCAGAAAAAAAAAATCCCAGCTTTCTCTAGATTAACATAACAAAATGTGACAACAATTTACCATTTTAATATTAAATATAACAAAATATGACCCACCTTCCAGTGAAATTAGCCTAGATGATGCAGTCAATCAGAGGTCACTGTTCTTAGGGTCATAAGTCAGTGGTCACTGTTCTTAGGTTCATAAGTCAGTGGTCACTGTTCTTAGGTTCATAAGTCAGTGGTCACTGTTCTTAGGTTCATAAGTCAGGGGTCGAAATGTGTGTGTCCATTATACAGGTCAATCAACCATGATATTATGCCTTGAATACACCACCCACATTCCAGTGATTTTAAGCCTAGATGATGTACGGTAGTCAACTAGTCAGTGGTTTATACATGTATCAGCAGATCTAACAGTACTACACACCTACACTGGCAATTCATGTTGTTGTCCATCCCAGCAGAATCTGCCGACTATGCAAGTAAACAGCTGTGTCATTAGAGTAACCTCTGTAGAAATAGTAACACACACAGACAACAGCGGACCATGCCCTTCACCTCATCAAAAAACACAATGCAACTCATTAACCTCCCTAAACAGCATCAACTGTCAATGAAATGACCCTAATGAGAACAACCAGTTAATTGTATCGCCTGTTAATGATTGAGAAAAGATTTAACGAGAAGAGGGACAATACGGGGAAAATTGAGAGACCTTGTCACATGACGGTGTTTGTAAGACACAGCTGGTGTAGACAGAACCTCAATACGGAATCCAATATTTCACGTCAGGTTCAAACACTGAATGTGAGTGAGTTCATATATGAGTGAGTTCAGTGACTGATTCATTAGTTGGTGAATTGGTGAATCTTTCAAGATCATGGTAGGAATCTTCCACTTGTATGTTTTAATGTACACAGACTGCAATTCTCAAAACACTTGTAAAAAAAATAACTTACAACTGCTATCTGTATTAAATATAAAGTACAGTTGACAGGCTTTGTGCAGATAAGACTGATTGATAAACTGAAGATTATTTGAATAATAACAAATCCTTTTAAAGGCATAATATCACAGTTGATTGACCTGTATAATGAACAAACAAATTTCGATCTGAGACTAATTATGCTCGATTTATCCACCCAAAAGTTATTATTTACTGATGTACTTAATCCCCAGGGCCGGTATTCATAAAAGGGCTTAAGTCAGTTTTTGAGGATCAATATATAGCGAAAACTGACTTAAGCCCCTTTATGAATACCGGCCCAGTACTCAATAGTTATCAAAATATTAATGTTTTATATGAATATAGTCCTCTCCTAAAAGTATTTACCTTTATTGAGTAAGGTTATCTCCCTTGGAACAAGGCCTTTCCGGAGATGATAAGATGGCGTCGGATAAAATTTGTACATAACCACGGGAAATATTTGTCAAGGACCAAGGCAGGATCAGTCTTATGTGCACATGGTGTCTGTATGCTCGGGAAACAGCC